>JANHZU010004781.1:65058-75367 GCA_032468055.1 Acrochordus granulatus
CTTGAGCATAACCTTGCTAGCATGTGAAATGAGCGCAATTGTACGGTAGTTTGAACATTCTTTTGCACTGCCCTTCTGGAAAACTCTAAAACCCTGTACTAAAAGAATGACTCCCCCAATTGGTACTTAGCCTAAAATATATCAAAGAATGTATGGATGCATTTTCATAAGGACACTGCAGTGGGATGGAAGGGTAAAATACCCACATGGAATATTGGGCTTTGAAGCTCCTCAAAGAAAACAAGCCTAGCCTAAGAAGATTTGAGATCAAGCAGTTTATACTATATCTATCACTTTATATCAAAAAGCTATTTTACATTTTATCAAAAAGCTATTTTACATTTTAAAAGACACAAAGATTTTTTTGATTACAATGGAATAATATTTGCCAGATCCTTCCTTCTCCAAGACATTTCACTGAAAGCTATCTCATTTTCTCTCCTGTTGCAAAAAAAAAATTGTAGCGCTAAAACATTTTGCTGAACAGAGGTATATGTCTGTGTGTGGAGGAAATGGGGAGGTTTGCTCTAACCTGCTGTGTGTGCAGTTTTTCCAGCTGTTTCACATGATGAATAGCAATGAGTCTACAGCAGATTTCTCCTGTTCCAGTTCTTTGTTTATTCACTTACATGTCATGTTGGGGAACCTATAGCTTCAGATTGCTTCTTGTTTGTTACAGTCTTGAAAGCACCCTTCTTCAGGTTTTCCAGACGAATTAAGTAGACTAAGTGCTTTTGCAAAAATTGCACAATTCTTGTGAATTGTTATAGACATGCATTTTTCTCTGGGTGAACATGCTTTGAGCTTCAGCAGGTATTAGAACCTAATAGACTTTTTCTATGACATTAAATAGGATTTGTTGTCATTACTGCTGTATTTGGAACAATTACAGGGCTGCCAGCTAGACTAGAAAGAAAAACAATCATGAAAGAAGGCAGTGGCAAATGATTTTTAATAAAACCTCTAGCAGGAGCCAAACACTACTGGTGGAATGCTTTAACTTTTTAACCCTTCCCTTGTTTCCTTACCATTAATCAAGACTGGTGCAAGATGTGATTTGCAAATGATCTTCAACCTTTCCGTTTAGAATAAGTATTTGGAAGCAGTCATGTTTAGCAAGTTGGCTCCTGTAATTAAAATAGCAAACTCCATAAAGAAGGGAAAGAATCTTTGTGTGAAATGAAAGCACCAGAGAACCATCTATGTGTATGTTTGAAACCATGATTAGAAAATTTGAAAACACATCTCAGTGCTGCTTATGAGTGCAATAATCTTGTTTGTTTCAACTGCAAGATTGAAAAAGATTTTGGATTTTAACATATGAGCATATGCTGAATAGATCCACTATGTGTGACACGGGTACCAAAAGGCAATTTTAGGTTGCATCAATAGAAGTATAGCCTCTACATTAATGAAAAGTAATATTCATATTATATTTTCCACTGGCCTGTTCCAGCCTCAAGTTCTGTTTTGGATCCCACTGTTTAAGAAAGAGTAAGACAAACTGGAGCAGGGGTAAAGAAGGGTAACAAGGATAAGGGAAAGCTTCTATGAGGGGATATCAGAGAAATCTTCAGTTGTCTGTGAGGATCACAATCAGAAATGGTTCACAATCTCTTAATCATCATTTTAGGAGGCAGGCCACAGAATGAGGATTTTAGGAGTACAGATTCCAGTTGAGTGCTAGTAGAAAAATATCTTAATGATAAAATTAGTTTGATAAGGGATTGAATAATCTAGAAAGGTGGTGGGTTCTCTTTTCTAGTTATTTGCTAGGCTCAAGTAAAGTCTGGACACCTTCTTGGCTTTGTAACTAAATATCTTTATGTATATCCAATATTTTACATTTTGGAACACCAAGATATTTAGACTACCTTCAAATTACAGCTGCATTTTGGCATATATCTTATTCGAACTGAATTTCCTTGTGTAGATAAATGTTAGTTATCTACAGAGTCTTGATACAGTAGATAGTACTACTTTGGAATTTTGCCAAAGAAATGTCACATTTATATTTTTCTGCTTCATGTTTACTCCCAACCAATTTTTTTTTTGCATCTTCAGAATCCTAAAATCCCTGATTTCCCAAATAACATTTCTCAAATCTATTTAACACACAAATAAACTAAGTGACAAAAGTTGTGGAAAACTGTACATTTTATAAGGTGGCAAAGAGATTACACTGTTCCAGTAATACTTGTGAAATCTATCAAATAAAAAGAACCCATCTGAATCACAAAATGGCCCATCTAATCCTGTACTACATTACCAATATGAGCAGGCAGATGCCTCTTGATGAAATATACAAGCAAACTGCCTTTTCTTTTCCCTTATAACTAGAGATTACTAATCATTCAGTACTCAAGGCTAATGATCTTAGATAAGCTTATCTTCTCCACGAATTTCTATAATCCTCTTCTTTAAAAAAAATTCAACACAGAAGTCATTGCATCTTAATACAGCAAATTCCAAACACAAATTGGTTGTTCAAAGAAGTATTGAGTCGTGGCAACTGGACTTTTCTTGTTGGTTCAAGACATTTCGCAGCTTCTTCAGTCTCTTTTCGTATTTTCACACCAACTTCAGGGTTTCTTCCCCAAAGTGCATGGCAATATGTCAGTGAAGACTGTCAGTTATCCAGGTAGAATTGTCTGGAGATTGAGTCATGACAACTGGACTTTTTTTGGGGATTTTTTTCTGGGCTGAAGAAGCTTCTTGGATGAACAGCAAAACATCCCGAACTAACAAGAAAAGATGTCCAGTTGCCATGACTCACCCTCCAGACAATTCTACATGGATGACTGAGAATCTTCATCAACTTCAAAGAAGTATGTTTAAAGCATCTTGAATATCTTCCACAGTAAAGTATGAAAAAAATCATTAAATATAACCATAGGCTTTGTATCTTCCTTAGCAATCCTTTCACTGTTCTGGAATCTAAAACTATGATTTTTGGGGTGTTCCTTTATACTTATGTGTCCAAGCAATTTTACTGTTTAATTTTTTAAAAATAACATACACATCATTCCTGTTTTCTTGTTCATCTTGTCAATACTTCTTTGCCAGAGTTTTGCTTTATTGATTTCCTTATTTGGGAAACATATTCACTTTTAAAGGAAAAAAATATTTTATATATTCTTGAACTCTGCTCATTAACTAGGTGGACGTTCATTCTGATGTATTATGACTTTAGTTTTAATCTGAATTACTAAAAAAAATTGGATTGTGTTCTAATGCTCCTTTCAACCTCCTTTTGCCTATTCCCTCATTTTTAGACATTTCTTCTCTTCATGAGCATATTTAATCAAATTTTGAAGCAACATTTCTAGTATTCTAAAATGTTTCTGGTGTTTCAAAGAACAGACAATATAAAAGAATGAAAAAATCATTCTTTTTTTCCCCAACTATTTTCTGAGAAAGTATATGATTAGCAAAGTGCAAAAATTCGAGTAAAAGTAATTTTAAAATGCAAATGCTTCTGTTTAATTTTTTTAAAGTTTAAAATCTCCTTATTTCTAGAGTTTTAACAGTTTTCCCATGCTGGCTCATAATTTTTCCCCACCCCTTCCTTTTGAGTTCAGCACTCCATGATTTGATATGATATGATATATGATATGATATAATAGCTATATGTACATATGAGAGAGATGACACATTTTACAAATGATGCAGGCTCAGATTCTTGGCAGATTCATTTGATTTCTCAATAATACAGTTTATCCTGAGCCATTGTGGATGTTCTGCTGCTTTAGACCAACAGTATCTTTGCTTGATTGACATCTGACACAAGACAACTGTATTAACAATCTTGCATCTAGCTTAAGGACAGCTTGCTGAAATTTTTGGACACTACAGGTTGGCCTAAACTTGTATATTGTAAAGAAAAATTGCCACCTTAAAAGGAAAGTTGTACTCTGTTCAAGCCTTATCCAGTTCCTGGAACTGATATTGTAGAAATTATGGTAGTTTCTCCTCCTTTATGTTGGTGGTCTGGACACAATGCCTTTATACAGTGAGGAACATCCTTAGAAGCCAGGAGATAAATTGGGTCTTTTGCCATTTAGAGGGAAGAAAAAACCACTGTTATCTGCTTCTCCATTCTGCATGATATTGTGACTAAGGTTGTTGTCCCAGAAAGCTCAATGTGGTGGAATCTCCTGCTAGGCTGGAGGTAGGAGTTAAGGGGTTGAATTTGGAGTTGTTGCACTGCAGGAAGCAGCACAGGCTGACCTCCTCCAGAATCTTGCTGTTCCCAGGATTCTTGTAACATAGTTGACTAGCAATAAACCACTGTTGAGACTCCTCACAAGTGATTCTGGCTGGTTTCATCTGACACTTGGGTCCTTTCGCCTGGTATGCCAACTTAATAAATCACACCAGAAAAATGGAAAGAATAAAACTTTTATTTGCAAATAAAAGGTTGCCCATAAGCAAGTTCCAAAATGGGCACACATCTACTTGGAATGGATCCCCTTTTATACAGTTTTAAAAAGCTTATATTGCCATGAATCAATCATGGGACCATGGAAATTTATTGAATGACTTCAGCTCTGTCCTACTCTCACTCCATTCCTTATCTTATGAGGTTTTTGTTGTGGGATAAAATGGGGATCTCCACATACATGTTGTAGTCCTTATTCAAGAGTGAAAACAAATGCTGGAGCATTTGGCAGGCAATGTGAGGGGGACCGTGTGCATCTGCATGTACAATATCTGTGTACTCTCTAAGAAGCTACAGATAAGCATACTTCAGAAGCATGCTAGTGTTCACAAACCTAGTGTCCTTCAAAAGTCTCCACCATGATTGTGAGCAGAGGACTAATCCTGTCATCTCCCAGTATTCAAACCTGCCAAAAATTACTGTCCTGCAGTCTCCTCACAAGGAGCAGTCATCTGGTGCACATATTTGTGATCTCCCATCCTTTCATGATTTAAAAGATTAGACTTCTTGCTCGCATCCATGGTAGAGACTTTAAAGGACACTAAATTTATCAATCTCACTTTTTAATCTATATTATTCAAGACCTTTTGACTGACAAATTGAAAACAGAGGATGTCTGCTTTCAATCCTGAATGAATTATGCAATTTTAATCATAAGCATAAGAATTCAGATTTTTCAAGTTTCCACATCAGTCTCAGAAAGATGCTAGGCAGAAACATGTTGTCTAAATCATTTCCAAAGCATATAAAGCCAAACTAGAAAATAATGCTTGGTGACAGGTACTATTGAATAGATCATCTCATTCTTACTGTCTCTTCCTCACTAATTACCCTGTGTTTTATCTTATTTCTCACTCCTTATCTTGATTTGTGAACCTGAATTATTATTATACATCTTGGAGGAATCATGTTTGAGAGAATCTAGTTTCAATAATAAGTAAAAACTATTCAAATTGAAAATATAAAAAACGTATTATTTTTATTCATCTCAAACTGATGAGATTTGGCCTCCATGATGAGACATTTGCTTTCTAGCTCTTCAAGATTAATCTAATATGCTGAATTAAAACAGCTGCTATTGCCAGGATCATATGATAGCTCCTTCTTTTTAGCTAGCTCAGCCCATATATTTATTTAAATATGTTATGTTATTTGAATGATTTCACTTAATCTAAAAAAGCTCTTTTTAAAAAAACTGTCTTGCAGAATTCAATAAGATGTAGCTATTTTTAAAAGTCGCAACTATGTGAAATCACCAGCCATTATGACATTAGAGACCCTTTAGAGACTTTTCATTATTCCTGGATTTTGCATGGTATTTCAGCCTAACTGAAGCAATAACAAACAAAACTTGAAACCCTACAATAATCTGAGTTGCAAAACAAAACATTTTAATTTCTTCAGACCACAGCCAGACTACCTAGGATTTAGAGATATTTAATCTGCAAAGTAGAAATATTCATACACATACACCCTATCAAGATGTACAGTTTCGATTGATTTAAATCTCTGAATCATACTAGGTTGATTTATATGGGTGTGTTAGGGAAAAATAGTTTTGACTTCTGTCCCTTTCCATTTATTTCTCAGTGTCAGTAACTGTGTCTGTTGCTAGAACAGATGTTTGCCAGCAACATTATTATTCATTCAAGACGTTTGAGTATCAAGAAATATTTGTCTCTGACATTAGGAATTATTTTTATAGAGTGCATTTTATTTACACATTTTATTCCTAAGAAACTACCAACAGCCCTTATAAACTGCCCACATTAGAGCCTTGCCAAATAATGCTTAACTCAATGCTGGTGTTTCAGAAAAAAATGTTAAAATATCAAAATATTAATATTAAAAACATATAAAATATTAATATTAGAGTTAATCTTGTATGTCTGCCCTTGGGAAAAAGTGCAAACCATGGTTATCGACTCTCCCCCGCATGTGTAGATGACTGTGAGTTCTTCCACCCATACCTCTAAATTTAACCACAGCTTCCATTGCTTTTTAGATTTCAACCTTGCAGTCAAACACACTCATTCGGAAAGTGAAGCGGACCCTCCCTAGCCCCCCACCAGAAGAAGCTCAGCTTCCTCTGACCAGCCAAGCCCACTCACAGATGTATATGCCTGGTTTCGTGCCGAAGGGTGTTGGTGGGCAGCCCATCCAAGTGACCAAAGCCAGTCTCCTCAGAGAGCTTGACCGGGACTTGAAGTTGGTAGAACATGAATCCACTAAACTGAGGAAGAAACAAGCTGAGCTGGATGAAGAAGAGAAAGAGATTGATGCCAAGCTGAAGTACCTGGAATTGGGGATCAATCAGAGAAAAGAATCTTTACTGAAGGATCGGAATATTCGTGATTATCCATATTTGAGATGCCTGGGAGAGAATCGAGATTATATGTCCGACAGTGAACTAAATAACCTTCGCCTCTCTGGTTATGAGAGTGGCAGTCTCTTGACAAGGCCCAGCACTACACCTTCTAACCAGTATGCAGAATTTTCCAGCACTCAGTATACTTCAACAACTTCCTACACTCCATTCCAGTACTCTTCAGTTCAGACCGCTGCACCAGGCCAAACTACATTTCAGCAAACAAGATTTCAGCCTCCGTACTACCCTCCAGCAAGCAGTGGTCCTACTCAAAATGATTTCCAGCCAAGCCAGATGCCTACTTATCCTTCCCAAACTACATACCAGACACATAGCTTCACCCCAAGTACTGGCTATCAGTCTGAACTGGGCCTACAGAGCCATCAAAGCTTTTGCCCACCTTACCAAGCTCAGACCGCTTATCCTGGTCAGACATCCTTGCAGCCTGCCCAGAGTCCACTTCTTCAGACTCATGCAGACACCCACACAACCTCCCAGAAGCCACGACAAACCTCACTAGCTGACTTAGAGCAGAAGATCCTGACCAATTATGAAGTGATTAGCAATCCTACTGTGGTGATCTCTGCTGCAACTCCAGAAGTGATCTACAGCACCACAACAGTAACCAGCAGCTATGATCAACACAAAGCTCCAGAAGGGAGGCCAGGAGACAGAAGCACTGCTGCACAGAGTCCCTCCACCAGCTATTCCTCTGACTCTCTATATACCAGTTTAGAGCAAAACATTCCTCGGAACTATGTGATGATTGATGATATCAGTGAATTAACCAAAGAGAGCAGTATAGGAGAGGGTCAGAAAGGGGATTTGCCATCACACAGCAGCAATGGACTGCCTATCAAAGAAAAGAGGGAGGTAGCAGATATAGATGTCTCTAGCAGACCTTGCTGTTATTCAAAAGGAGAAGAAGAGTCTGAAGAGGATATTTATGATCATCATGGTCCTAATCATCGAGGGAAAAGTTATCCTAAAAGCACAGAAAACAATGGGAGAGTATCAGGTAGTTCTTATTACTATGGAGACAGTGATTATAGGCCATCCTCTCGGCCAGACAAACATGGAACAAGTATGGGAGTTCAGAAACACTCTTCAAAAAATCTGGCCCCTGCTGTCATCTCTTCCAAACGCAGCAAGCACAGGAAACAAGGCATGGAGCAGAAGATCTCCAAATTCTCCCCTATAGAAGAAGCCAAAGATGTAGAATCAGATCTGGCCTCCTATACAGTGACTACATCCATCAGTAGCAGCAGTGTAGCATCCAGAGCAAGGAAAATGCAAGATGATATCACTTATGGCCTAAAGAAAAATGTATATGAACAGCAGAAATACTATGGTGTATCTAGCAGAGATGGGATGGAAGAAGATGACAGAGCATATAGTGGTGGGCGATCAAGATCTTCTGGATATGTATCAGAAAAACTATCAAGTCGTGAAATTAGAAGCAGGTCTTATGAAAGAGAAAGTATGGAGAGGTCTCAAAAAGGAAGCTCAAAGCCCTCCTCCCTTAGTATGAGTCAGAGTCGTGGACGACCTCCAATTCGTACACAAACTTCAGAAGAAGAAAGTCCTATAAGCCCATTAGGGAAATCCATGGGTGTATCACGGTCCTCAGGAGGACCTCTTCCTCAATCTGCTGGAGACAGCTGCTCCCAATTTTGCTCTAGTCATTCATTACCTGATGTACAAGAACATATTAAAGATGTGCCAAGAACTCACTCTTACAAACAAGAAGAAGGCTACATCGTGGATGATTCACACTGTGTTGTTTCAGACAGTGAAGGTAATAACTACTTGTAGCATGCTCAAGCAGGTCATATTTGCAAAGAAAATGCCATTTGCTTGCCACATGCCTTTATCCTGATTTCACTTTCTGTTTTAGTGGTTTTATGTTAGAATGTTGCACATTGCATGTCCTAATGTTGCTCATTGCTTATTCAGTGTGTCTCTGTGCTGAGATTTCTCTTTTTATATTTCCTGAGTGGCTGCTGTGATATATCCTGTATATCTGTTATAAGCTGCATCTTTATTTCATTGCATGGCTTCAGTCAGAAATGCATTCCTAGCTTTGGATTAGGAGATTCACTGTGATCCTTTTTGGTTTCTGAAGCCTACCACTTGGGCCAGGAGGAGACGGACTGGTTTGACAAACCAAGGGAACCTCGTTCAGAGAGGATGAGGCAATATGGTGGCCATTCCTCATCCTCTCAGAAGAGAGGTCCAATTAAACACACCTATCATGATTATGATGAGCCCCCTGATGAAGATTTGTGGCATCATGATGACTATTCCCATCCACGTCACTCTTCTTCCAAAGATCACAAGCATCATGGAGATTATGGGCGACATTCATCCTCCTCCCGCCACTCCAGCGATGACCTGCCCAAGAGATCATCCAGGCAATACCCAAGAGATCCAGGCCGCCATGAATCACGTGGACATGGACAGCCCACTTCCCAAAAGAAGGCTCAGCAAGCAGATACAAGAACCCAGCAAGGTTATCCTCCCAGTTCCTCAGAGTATCCCCAGCAATCCCGACAGCCACCTGGCTATCATACCTCAGAATCCCAAAAATCCCAGAGGCAGATGCAACATGGGCTGCCATCTCAGCAGCCAAAATCTGAGCCTCTGTCTCACCAACAGCAGCAGCAGCAGCAGCAACAGCAGCAGCAAAAGCAGCAGCAGCAGCAGCAACCCCGGCAACAGCAAGTTGGGCAGCAGCAACCATCATCTCGGCAGCAACAACCACCAGGCAGACAACCTCACCAACAGCATCAAACAGGTCCTTCTCATCAACAGCCACAGCAGGTTAGGATGCAACAGCCACAGCAACAGCCACAGCCACCATTGGGAACCCAAGTCCAATCTTCCTTGCGGCCAGCCCAACAGCAGCCTGGTCAGCCCCAACCAACAGGCAAACCACAGCCAACTTCCCAAGCACAACCTAGCACTCACCAAATTGGACCAGTGAGTACCACTTCATCTCTATTTAAGGAGTGATCAATGATCATTCCATTATTGCTCACTGCCTGTTGCCTTGCTCTTCATTAAGCTGTGAATGATCTGTTCTAGAAGAGCAAAGGTGTGCATTCATCTCAATATTGCAAAAAAAAAGAGGAATAAATATGCATTCATGGACCACATTCATTATTCTACAGTCTGGATCAGGCATGTCCAACTTTGGTGACTTTATGATATGTGGACTTCAACTCCCAGAATTCCTCAGCCAGTAGGAATTCTAAAATTGCTAAGATTGGACACCTCTGGTCTAGATGAATATATTATACCCAGACAAATCTTCTCCATAGTTCTCTGGAAAGTAAAACCAAGGGGGGGGGAGAATACTTTCAGACTTGAAAGATTCTGTTACTGTAACCTTAAAGGTTTCCCCTGCCAGCATGTCTAGGGAGTGGTGCTCATCTCTGAAACATAGCTGAGGGAGCCAGTATTTGTCCAAAGACGCTTCTATGGTCATGTGGCCAGCA
>JANHZU010004781.1:77322-96623 GCA_032468055.1 Acrochordus granulatus
TAATATGAACATATTAATGCTTGCCACTATATTTATTTACAATACTGATGGTATGTAGAAAAGCAGGTCGGTGTGACTGAGGATGCTGAAGACCAAGGAAGATGGAAACAGAAGATTCGCTATGCCGACCCCTGATGGGAGCAGCCAAAAGAAGATGATTGTATATAGAAAATAAAGAAACCTAATTTTACTAACTGAGACCTGGATTTTCCCTAGGTGGTAAAGCTGGACACAGATGCATTTTATTGAATTTCTTTGTCTTTATTTCATCACTTTGTCTTCCAGGCATTAAATTGGGTCTCAAACCAACAGGAGCATCCTTACCTACAGGAGCAGTAGCTGGACAACCAGGAGCAGAAGGTGAAAGTGTCTTATCCAAAATCTTGCCAGGAGGGGCAGCAGAACAAGCAGGCAAACTGACAGAAGGTGAGAATTCTGAGTCACAATAATTTTCAAGTGCTCACTTTTCAGATGACAGTCTGATGCTCTTCTTCCATCCTGCTGCTCTGTTTGTTAGTAGGCAAAGTGCTTGTTAAAATGTCTGAAACAACACACTGTTTGGGAACAGGATTTCTGAAGGACCATCACTGATTTTTCATTGGAAATCCTACTCAGTGCTCAGTCATCAAGAATGATGTATCACTCTCTGGTGCAAAAACTAGTGTCTTCTTGGGTTGTTGTTATTTAATTTTATCTCAAAAGAGGATCGGTTGTCTCATTTATTTAGTTGTATTTTTTATACAATCTTTTCTGTCCTTTTTATTTTTTTGGTCTCAGAATGGTTCCAATCAAACAAAATACATAAGATTCAAAGAAAGCAACATAAAGATCCAAACCCCACTACCACCACTACTCCAATCAACACTACTGGTTAGCTAAAGGAAGCTCTATTACCCACTATTAATACCCAAGCTTCCTGCAAAATAACTAGCCTTCAGAGCTTTCCTCAAGGCCTAAGGAGGCAAGGTATTTCAGAGCATGGGGGTTGCTACTGAGAAAATGTATCACATAAGCTTGAGAAGAGCCATTTTCATTCAACAGGCTAATTCCACCACCAAAGTGGACTTTTTACTGATTGCTTATTGCAATGATATTGTCCTTAAGGTGCTTTATGGGTGCCAATAGGTCATGCATAACTATTTTAGGAAAAAATCTCTGTATAAGCTGAAGATCTTATTAAAAGAATATAGAGCTTCAGACCCAACCTTATACTATATCAGACAGTTTCAGGCACTGATTTCTCTTTCCTTTACTCCAACAGCCGTATCAGCTTTTGGCAAGAAATTCACTTCGTTTTGGTGAAAGTACACCACTTGGTGAGTCACACTGGGCTCTCTATACACCAGACCACAATGTTCTTATTGTTAACTGCAAGGCCATGTAAACACACTGAAATGCCGGAGCCCAGAAAGTTTTTATTACTTGATAGAATTTGTTCCTATCAGTGACCTTAAATTGACTATGTACCCTGAAACAGACTGCTTAAGTATAAGTATACATTTTCACTTCCCTTCATCTAAGTATACATTTTCACTTCCCTTTTCCTTCTTTTTTAGGATTTCCTTTTTCTTTATCAACAGCTGTTTCTTTTTCTTGTTTCTCTCACTACTAATTTAGCAGGCATTTGGGAAAATAAGTGAAATCTCATCCTTGCACTGGAAAAACCTATGAAGAATCCATTGGAATTCATTTGCCGCTCTGGACTCTGGGTATAATAGTGAGTATCATCTATTTAATTGCCTCCAGTTCTACATCTGCCATATTGTATCAGGAATAAAGAGGTAGGATGAAAAAAATGTGCCCTCTTTGGGAAAATGTGATTTCATGTCTACTATCCATTCAAGATATGAAAATGTTTTCTCAAATAGAAGCAACTAATTCCATTACTATTTGCTGTTCAGTTTTGATTAGCTTTTCTAGCTATTTCAGCCTTTGCTTCCACCTTGTACGATGAATTACAACCTCATTATTCCCAGAGAGCATGGTATGATGTACTTGTACTTCTGCAATTCATGGTAGACATTGTTCAACCTGTTTGGACAGTACTAGGATGCAGAAGGTTGGACTAGCTTCTCAATTGGTTGGGATATTATTCACTTGCAATAGCATATAAAAAGCTTCTAGCTTTTTCAGCAGATATTCTTGGGGACTCTGTTCCCCCAATTTTTGAAATACTGTAAATATATTTCTGTGATTTTGTCTTCTCAAGCTTTTGAAACCATGGAAAACCACTAGGCTCAGAGAATGAAACAGAAGAGCTGTTCATACAGATTTATACCTGTGGATCCCATGAGATGCTCTTTGAGGACGTCTGAGCCAGCTGTCACAAAGGACTTTCAAAGCCTTGTCAATTTGGTGATCTGTGTTATGCAAGCCTCAAGGGCTGAAGGCAGATTCTTAGACTGAGAAGATGTACATTAAAAGGTGCAGTTAGAGAAAAGGGGCTTGTCACACAGCCATGCCACTTTTCTGTCACTAGAGATGTTTGGGACTGTAGTTCCATTTGTGCCTAGCATCTGATTTTGGGAGCCATGGCCTTCTCTTAGGATTATACACAAAGTTAACTGAATTTAACTCTAATTCTTCATAGGTTTTTCCCACTCTTCAAAATGTGCTTGAACTGAGGGCTGGGAGCTGGATGCTCCATTCTCCTTCACATTCCAGTTTGTCCCATCAACCCCCACCCCCTCCAGTGTTTGTTCCCTCTCATCATCCTTGCAATGGAAAGTATGGGACAAAAGGAACTCTGACAAGGACCTAACACTGTTTCATTACTGAGTTAAGAGGCCATAGGACTGAAAGGCAGTGCGAACTGGCTGACTATTGACTGACACAAATGCTGGCCAGGCATGTCTTATCAGCCACCCAAAGCCATCCTGAAGCCATTGTAAAGCATTCAAATGGCAGTGCTTTTCATTGTTAATGTTGTGCATTGTTTTATGTATGCCTGGGATTTTTTTTAAGAAAACAGCCTTAATCATTCCATTTTTATTTATTTGTATACCTCATCAGTGCCCAGAAACTGGGGGCTTGTTTTATTATTTTTGTGAGATTCCTTTTATGTTTCCTATTTTTTCTTTTTTTGCCTAGTATCATATGTCATTAATCTCTTAACTTTGTACTGAGTTAGCATATGGGCTGTTGTCAGCAGAAGCAATAGAGTGCAGAAGGCAATCAAGAGCACAATCCAGTGTGATGAGGAGAGCTTGCCTCTGCCATCCTCCTTTGTCCTACTGTGCAATTCAAGTCCTTCTTAAGCCATTATCAGTGGGCATACTCAGAAAGATGGAGGAGCTATCTGGAACAGCCTGTTGGTAAACCTGCCAGCATGGAGCTCTTTGTACTGTAAATGACAGAAGCTAAGAGAGCACCCTATGAAACAGCTCCTTTGTTTTTTACTCTTTTTTTGTTGTAAAAAATTCAATAAGTGTACAAATGCTCCAGTTCCCATTTGTTTGTGCTATTTCCTGCCCGTTTTCATTCACGCTGAGCATGTTCAAGAACAATTCATTGGTGTGACCCATCGGAGCTTCCATTCACCATGGGTAACAGCATAATGATTCTCATGTCTAATGTTCTATGCAATGAAATTACAAAATTTTAAAGACAACTGTTAATATTTAATAAGTTCAATGTTATGTATAAGGATTTAATTACAAACGTACTATCAAGAACCTGAATAGATATCTTTATATCAAATACCTGTGTGTATGAAGTTTCCAATTAGTGGCATGCTTGACCCATTCAAGGGACACTTTTGCCAAAGGGTAGCCATAGAGCCAGTGACTGTCTCTGTCTGTTGTAGAGCATGGCTTGCTACTTCTCTGCACGGTTTCATCCACTTAGAATGCTTGCCATTTGTTCTTTGCTTGAAATTATTTTTCCTCCAGTTGGTTCATCTTCTTTACTGAATGCCATTTCAGATTTATGCACTTGTTATTTAAGCCCTATTGATGACATTATGAGGAGTAATTATTTCACAGAATATTACATCAGATCGTCTGCACTTAATTACACTTACTCTAGACCCTGTGATACATTCTCTCAACTGTCTAGGGTCTACTTTTAGGAGTCCTTGGCATTGTCCAAACCTAATTATTCCTGTCCAAAATTTAAATCTGAATCCTACTTAAATAAGAATTGCAGCTTAGAAAAATATCCCAAGAATGAAATTTCCTTACAAACTTAGCAAGGGCAGGCAGAACAGAACAGGCATCAATTCTACCTAATACCCCTTTTCTAGATTCTGAACCTGGCAAGCAATGATAACTGCAACTAGTGTCTATTAATACAGAATTACTCAACCTAAGTTTCTGAAATGTGGAAGCAGAGAGCCACTAGTAATCTGTTCAAGACTGGAATAAATATAGTGATGAATCTGAAGCAATCCCACATTTCCACTAGGCCCTTAATGCAGTGACAACATATAGTTATTTTCTCCCTATAGGCCTTGATTGAAAGCCAGAGTATCATGCAAAATCTGGAACAAATCTGTAGTCTTTTTTATACTGAGAAATAGAGGAGAGTGAGAGGAGACTAAAATATTTTACATTTTAGATTCTTCAAAATGTGGCAAGTGTAATCTTTTGATACAGAAAATATAGAATGTGTTCCTGTTTGATCAATGCATTTGACAAGGATGCTACAGGTCCTGAGTACATCTCTGTATAATACTACAAATATATCAAAATAGGCCCTGAATCACACTGTGCAAGATGGCAAATGTTTCAGGACCGCTGCTGGCATAGAAGAAATATTTCTAGAAATATTTTTTCCCACAGAGATTGAAATAAAATTTAGTGAAGGGAACCAGTAGGCCAATGAATGTAAAGGTAATTTCATGTTACCCATAGCCAAATCTTGGTATTGTTTTGTACAATCAACAACTGCCTGCACAATCAACAATTGATTACAACTGCTTGACTAAAATTTTTGTCTAATACAAATGTTTCATATACTTACACTTTGCCTTTGCTTGCACTTAAAACATCTTAACTGTATATTGAAAAAATGTGTGATGTGATTTTTAGGCAAGTATGTGTTATTTTAATAAGCCTTATTTCAAAACTATTTTGGATAATTAGCATATAAAATGATATATCTCATCATATAAAAGCACTAATTTAATACTTTCTAAGCAGCACTGTAACAAAAGAGTCTTCCATGTTTATTACAAGCTCAAGGCATCGTCTCCTTATCCAAATTTAGAATTTATGTTCATCTGCCCATGATTTTAATTCCTCAATTTCAGGAAGGCTGACAAATGCTCACTGGTTCTGTTGACCAAGAAGTAGTAAGGTAGATCAGAAATTGTGGAGTCCTTGCTAGTAGTGATATTACCTAGTTTTGGTAATGAAATGTCTGCAAGACAACAGCCAAGTCAGAAGGCACCAAGGACTCCACAAATATGCTGTTCTGTTTGATAAGAAATCTATCAACTGCATGAACTATGGAAATGCTACAGTTGCATCAGATCTAAGGCAAGGACTTGGCCTTTAGTTGTAAGGGCAAGTAGAAAGTTATGTTTGTAGTTATTCAGTTGAGAATGACAACAAAATTCAGTTTCTAAATCAAACTGCCTCCATACTGGTTATATAATCCTTATCAGTATCTCCTTTGCCTGTTCTGGTAGTCTAAATGATTTTGAAGCTTTCTAAACTTAAGTTTGTCATTTCTTAAGAGGCAAGACTTAGTGGAAAAACTCCTTGGCTATGTGTTGCTCCACATGTTTACTAATAGTCAACTAACCAATTTTTGGGATGTGCACAAGACAATGTGCAATAAAATAACCACATGATTACATAATGCACTGTTAAAAGGTAGTTGACCAGTTTACTTAGTATCTCATATAGCCTTTAAAACTTGTCATCTGAAGAAGTCCTTTTTCCAGAGCAATTAACCCATTATATCTCATGTCAATTCCTGCATAGAAGACCTGTCATTTGATTCAGTGGTTGGTTTAGTCCTCAGAAGATAAAGACAAGATTTTTAAATTTAATTGTGTTTCAGTAAATTTCTAGCATTGCTGAATTGGTTATTTTTCTAACAAAAATACAAGATTTAGATCAAGAAGCTTATGTTTTGTTCTCCTGCAGGAAACAATTTAGCTCGAGAGACCATTAAGTGAATTCCATGGGACTGCACACCCACCTTGGTGGGAGAGATTTCGCATCAAACATCCAATTTATTGCTAGTGCTCAGCTCACATTCTTAGTACATTCTATGCTTGCAGTAAATACAGAACTGTGGGGGCACAAGTGGAAGGTTGGCAGCCCAAGATTGAACCCAAGTACTGCAGTGCAATGGGATGGGCTCCCATTGTCTGCCTTAGCTCCTGCCGACCTAGCAGTTCAAAGGCATGTAAAAATGCAAGTAGATAAATAGGTACCGCCTTCAGTGGGAAGGTAACAGCATCCGTGCACCTCACCGTATAGTCGTGCCAGCCACATGACCACGGAAGCATCTTCAGGCAACACTGGCTCTTTGGCTAAGAAATGGAGATGAACATCACCCCCCAGAGTCAGCCACGACTGGCAGGAGAAACCTTTACTTTTAAGTACATAACTGAGTGTTTGAATTATTGTAATAATGGGCAAGCTGGAAATCATTTCTAACAAAACAGAAAAGATTAAAACAAATACCCCTAATAGAACTTCATCACGTGTGATTTACATTTATAGTTTATTTGATACATCATTTCTTTGGGATAAGTGTAATACATTTTAGGAAGTTACTTCAACTAAAATGGCAAACTGAAACCATTCACTCACACACTGAATGCTGAGAAGACAGATTTGGTTTCAAAGGTAGAGACCAAGCCATTTAGCAGGGACAAGCATGGTTTTTCCAGCTTCTTTCCAGCCACCCAGAATTCTTTTTCTTAGGCTCCCTGTAATGACAAGTGCATAATCTGAGGATGTTTCTTCAGAGCTCTAAACTGAATTTGTGTTCCCTACTGGTTTTCTCAAAAGTAGCTGCTACAATCTCCCTTGACCCCTTCCATTGTAAATATCTGTACAGTGTGTAAAATAAAATTCTCACATAACATGAAGAACAACAACAACCCCCCAAGAAAACAATCAAATCACAGCCCCCTTTTGTGGGGCTCCATCTCAATGACCAGCACACCTGCCAACTCTTGCTTTTGTGTAGAAAAACAATCAACAACAAAGCCTGGTGTTTGCAACTGACTTTTCTGAACTGTTTCCCTTCTTGCAAAGCATAGCAGAATCCCATAGAGCTATTGTGGCTGTAACATGACATGTACCTTTCATGCTCTCCTCCTGCCTTCAGTTTCTCTTGAGTTACTTTTTTCTTTCCTCTTTTTTATTTTATATTATTTTGGAGGTGGCAGAGTTCTGTATAAAACCAACATCCCATCAAACAAAAGAAGAAGTTTACAATTGTAAGTGCAATGACCTTTATCTGAACATTGTAAATGATGTGTGTGTCCTGCTGTGCTCTGTGAGAACTTGTAGTATTTCAGTGTAACACCTCATGTATTGTGATTCCGTATGGCAAGTTGCCCTACAAGGTATTTCTGTGGAAAACAGAATAAAAGAACTTGATATGATTTACAAGGTGCTTTAGCTTAATCTCTGTCTCCTGCAAACACCTGAATCTAAGTGAGTGCCTAATTTTCCATAGTATGGAAGACCATTCAACCTTTTAAATCCTCATCTGCAGTCAGCAATAGCACCCAAGTAAAACAGTCAAGCTTCAAAACATTAGTCACTGCATTCCAGCAATATTAATAATAAGCACTGCAAATGAAGTGAACCCAGATTGTCACGTACAAATTAGATCTATCTACACACTAGCTGCCAAAAGATAACTTTGGAAGCCATTCAGATCACATTCCATCACCATCAGGGAAGGTACATGGCTCAAGAGATCTCAAAAAGCTGTTTCATAATATCAAAGAATTATTGTAGTAACATCACCCAACAATGTTATCAAATAAATGGGGAGGTTCCAAACTGTTGTTATATTTATTGATACAGCAAATCACCAGGTCTAAACCTCAGGGCCAAGAGTATATATAGGTTACAATAAAAAAAATAAAAGACATATACAATACAGTTTAGAAGGCAGAAATATAGTTACTTGGATAAAACATAGGAAACTGCTTAGCAACAAGGATGAAAGTAAAAAATTAGGGGAGACATCTGTATTTTTAAATGACAAGGTACTACAGCAAGGCTGTGGTCTTCCATCTGTGATCTGATTTCTTTGTTATGGTAGGAACTGTTGGAATGAGTATGTGCTATGATTGTCATTTGTCCTTGAGGTATCACATTTCCTTGGTAACCTGGCACTTCCTTCTAAATCAAAAGAGACCCTTTTTTTCTGTTTAACACTACTTTACAGAACTATATGTGTTTATGGTTGCTTGAAGCTAAAACGTGCTAAGGAAGCAAGTTATCTCTTGTGGCCAAGGGATTTCTCTCAGATTGCAAGTGTATCTGCTTTAAATACTACAAATGTCTTCTACAGGAGCCAATAGGAAAAACTATTCTCCCTCTTTTATGGATATGAAAGAAAACATAAAAACACAATTAATATTCATTCACCTCAGAAAAAGGACAATGTTCACACAAATTGACCCAAAAATGTATATTGTGCAAATCTCAATGGACATTCTCTTATTCTCTGGATTACACCTTCCCATATTTCCAGATTTTCCACACCTCAAAATGTAATTAATCTATTAGTGACACTGCTGTTAATACACAGACTTTTGCTCTTAATATTTGGGACTAATGTAACACAGAGAAAGTATTTGATGCAGATCCTATCAATGGCAGCTGCATAAATTGTATGTTATAGAAGTCAAACCTTCATATTACCACAACATATTCAATAGTATGAATCACATACAGAGTTCCCAAAAGGAAGTTAGTAAAAACTTACTTGGCTGTATTGCATGGTGGACATCCAAGCTATCTGCATACCTGGATTCAACCCAAGGCTATGAATCAGAACAGCTGGTTGCAAGGTAAACACTATTATATGGTGTCCCAAATTTGATTAGATGTTGATATGCTTAGTATGCTTTTCACAACTGTGCACAGTGTCCTTTAGCAGGAGACCAAGATAGCACCCTTTTCCAATCTGCTACCCTAAAAATGGGCCTTACCAATCTAGCCATTTTAGTCAATTTTTAATCACAAATGGAGGAATAATAGAATGACATTGTAGGATTTTACAAGAATGTTTTATAATGATGCTTTGGAGTTGCTCTTGCTCTCCAAGCTATTTAGGAGAAAATATGTGTAGCAGTTGCTGAATTATATTTTCTCTGCCCAAAGAGAGACCTGGTAGCGGTAGCAGACCTTCTAGCAGCATCAAGGAGCATTAGCTCAACAACCAACTGAGCAGTTTCTCCAAGAAAAGATCATTTGAATATGCTTCTCAGTAATTATGTGGTGAGCACTTCATAAGGTTCTTCCTCCTAAAAGTGACTAGAATTGGATCATTCTGGAAAACATTCAGATGCAGTTTGGTCTGATCATTAATATGTTGATTAAGAGAAATGAAAGATTCATTGAAATTTCTCCTTTTCATTTCACAGTGGAAACTACTAGTCAGAACTACAAACATGTTCAAATGATAAGGGAGAGAAAAATCAGCACACAGCAGAATGGAAAAAGAAATTGCTTAAGCTATCTGGTAGTTAGCGGTGGGAATCTAATATAGAAAATAGAAAGCTTGAAACCAAACAATATGCAGCTGAGAAAAATAATAGAGCTGATTTAAGAAGGGAAGGAGAAGGAAGGAATAGAATTTCTGTAAATCATTAAATTAAACCCATAATTAAAACTATAAATAAAACATTCAGATAATTCTATTGAGATCCAATGGGCTCTGGATGTCTTTTAGAATAAAAATGTTATAATTCAAATACAACAAGGTCCCTTTATATAATTTTAAGATAGGGTCAGGAATAAGTGTGCTGAGTTAAGATATGGTAAATCATTTAAATGTTTGAAGAGTCAGAAGAATTTGATTTTTTTAGTATTTGAGTGCACTTGTATATGCCCCAAAGCAAAGCCATGTTGCTGAATCCCTTCTATTGTGAGGAATTTGGCACACACGTATCCACATCCACACAAAGAAATACAAGCATGACTCATTAAGCAGGACATTAAAGAGGAAGATGCCCAAGCAGAGGTTCTTCTAATGGGAAGCCAGTATGAATTTACACTGAGATATGTATTTTTTCAAATCTCAAATTACTCTCCACCATCCCACTGAAATCTCCTAGCCTTGTGTTACAGTACCTGGGTTTTTCTCACCCACCTCCATATGGGATGCAGCTCCTACTCAGAGCCCATCTGCCATCCAGGACTTTGTGTGGCTGTTCTACTGATTAGATTCAAGTCAGATATGCCAATCAGCATGTGTCACTTGTTGCCTCTAGCCATACTACCAGAAGATTAGTTCAATAGACTTTGTAGGGAGAAGCCTTTTGACCCAGGAGAGTTTGCTGCTGTATCAGCAGAGGAGACACTTCCAAAAAGACCAATTTTGTCTCCACAGCAGCATGTAGGGAGAAGGCTTGCGCCTGCTGATAGCCAATGTCACTTACTGCAAGATTCAAATTTAGAAAGAGTGGTTGGCGGACTAGAAGCTGCACAGCTTTCCTGTGGGAGTTGTGAGGCACATGCTATTCTCCTTTCTGTACCGGCACAGGAACATGTAGTCCTACACAGGGACTGCTGGTAAACATTGAGGAAAGGAACCCTTTCTTTGCCAAGAGAGGTGCATTCTCTACTCCATGGGTCATGAAGCAGCTCTCTCCAAGGTGATAGCACAAAGTGAGGTTCTCCCATTGTTCAGGGTAGTTTTAATCAACCTCAGCAACTTTAAGAAGTGTGGACTTCAGTTCCTACAATTCTCCAGCCAGAATGCTGGCTAAGGAATTCTGAGGGTTAAAGTCTACATATCTTAAAGTTGCTGAGGTTGCTTATCCCCTCCTTTGATAAGCAAGAGTATGAACCACTTCCAAGGACAGCTCTCCTGAGAAGGAAGAAATATTCTCTCCGTCTTGTTAACTCTTTGAAACTGGCTTATAGTACACCCTGCACCAGCCTCCCAAACCAGTACTCCCAAATGTGTTGGGATAGCAATTCTTAAAGGCACTTTGGAACTCTGGGAAATGCAGCTTCAGGACATGTGGAAAGCCCAGAATTAAAGGTTATTCTATTCAGTTTTAACCCTAAATTCTTAAAAAGTTGAGGTCCTGCGAGATATTGCTTATTTACTGAGTCCAATCACTCCTTTGGAACCTTTATTTATTTAGTCCAATCACTCCCCTTGGAATCTTTCATTTAACAGTTTCCTCACTAAACCCTCCTTTGCTTGTTGCTAGCTTTCAGGCACAGGAACCCTTGATTCCTCCTTTGTCAATCACCAGCTCACATGACATCAAATATAACACATCAGTGAAAAATTGGGTGGAGAGAGAACCAACAGGACATTAAGAAGCTTAGATTCTCCATTCTCCTTGCTAGCATTTTAGAAGCAGGGGAGGCAGGACCACTGGCCTTATGCCTTTCTCATACCCAGTTCTGAAAGCAGCCAAGGTAAGGAATGCTTCTCCGTCTGTTAAAGATCACTAGGAGGCAATTAAAGCAGTGTCTGGTTTCGCATACTTTACTAAGTCATTGTTTGTGAAGACTCTCACTGTCCAGGGTAATTGCATCGCAACAAAGTTTAAAAAACAGGCATCTGGACTGGATTTTCTCAAGTAGAAGACGTTTCACCTTTTATCCAGAAGGCTTTCTCAATTCTGAAATTGAACTGGTAAGAGAGCTGTTATATACTCTTCTAGGAAGGAGGAGTATCAAAGAAAAGAAAAAGAAAACACTGAACTTTTAACAGTCATTTGTAAGGGTAGTATTTATAAGTGTGTTGACTGATCTGTCTACCTGACAGACAACTACTAAAAATGGGATAGAGGAAACTTATTAACAGTTGTATAATGGAGAAAAGTGAGATAAATCCATCCACATGTAATGGAAGTTTCTTTATACAGATTAAATTATCTGAGCATCAACTGAGGTGAACCACTCTGGTTAATAGATTTTTTTCTGCTTTGTTTTGTTTTTATTCCAGTTGTGTATCTCTGTGTGCATTCATTCCAAGTAAACACCTTAAGCTAATTAAATCCATATCAGTAGAAAAGTAATAATTTGATGTATCTTTTCAGTAATTATATACTTTACCAAATCATTGAATGAGGATATAAGATTCTACTGATGCCAAAATACAGCAAAATGTAGATTGCATCTAAAGAAGTCACAATATCTATCATCAACTAATGAAGTCTTACATAATAAATGGAAAATTCAGCACAATTTAATATTCCCTCCGTACATGAAAGAAATTATTTTACATTTACATTAGTTCCTTCACAGATCAGTTTCTTGATGGTAGGAGTGTACCATGTAGGTTTGAGATGACACTTGTCTTAAATTGTCAAGTATGGAGAAATTTGGATAGGCTTTATTTATTTATTTATTTTATTTATTTATCAATCATATTTCTATGCCGCCAATTTCCGAAGACTCTTGGCGGCTTACATGAGTTAGTGATTATACTTTTTTTCCCCTTTATTTTACCCCACCCCCCTCAGCTGGCTGGCAATGTTCATTTCCGGGGCGTCCTCCGAGACTCCTGCTCCGCCCCCGGGACAGGCGAGTTTTTCGTGCCGACTTCGGTGTTACGTCGCGCCGAGTCGCTCCTCCATCGATTTGCCGACCAGCAGTTTTTCCCTCCGAAGGAGTTCCCCATTAATCTACTTGCATTTTGACATGCTTTCGAACTGCTGGGTAGGCAGGAGCTGAGGCAAGTGACGGGCGCTCACCCAGTCATGCGGAGCTTGCGGATCGAACCTGCCAGAGTGCTGGCCATTTCTGGATGACATATCTGGCGGTACTAATCCACTGCGCCACCGCACCTGTTATTTTTTCTGTTATTTTTCTGAAAATTTAGTATAAAATAAAAGCAGCTCTGGGATTACACTCAGCCCATCTGCTATACAGTACTTATTTCAAAGGGATATGAGAAAGATGTGGAAGTAAATGATGTGGATTCAACATATAGATATCTATAGGAAGTCGTTGACTTATGATCACAGCTGGGGCTGGAATAACCATCAAAACTTTTTGTGGTCATAAGCTAAAGCAGACCCAATTTTATGACAATTATTATAATGTCAATCAGGAGGTTAAATGAATCCAGCTTTCTCAATGGGAACATTTTTGCTGGAAATCAGCAAAAAAAGTTTGCAAACCATGATAATGTAACTGCAGATGCTACAGCTGGTCATAAATGTCAGCTAACTGCCAAGCCCCTGAATTGTAATTCTATGACCATGAGAATGCTATGATGGTCATAAGTGTGAGTATAGGTTATAAGTCAATTTTTTCAAGGCTGTTATAATTTTGAACAGTAGTTAAATGAACAGTTCTATGTAGAGGACTATTTGTAAAGGCAAGTAAGTATATTTCTCCTGCAGTAGAGATAAGATAGACTGTTTTTATGTGGAGCACATACCCTGTAACTGACTGAGTTGACCATGATATTCAACAAACTATCAATATCTTATTAAAGTAGTATTATACATTTCTAACATGATCTTGAAGAGTAGAACTGAAGTGGAAAAATAGACAGTAATAGTTCACAAACTTTCTGCAATCACTAAATAAAAATTCAGAAAAGGCAGGGACCATGCAATTAAGCCAAGACTCCCCATTTCCAGTCAATTTACATCTTTATGGAAGTTCTTGCTTTTTAGGGAATAGAAAAGTGATCACTGTTAATATTTATATGTTATACATACTTTCTCATCCCTTCCATTTCTACAGACTTTTGAAATCCAATTTTGTGCCAAACAAATTAATTCAAGACCAGACATTTATTTAATGCCTAAAGTGAAGATTGGAAAAACCTTAGCAATCATCCAATCCACCCCCTACTTATTGCAGGATCTGCTAAAATAGTTTGGATGGACAGCTATCCAGCCTCTCTTCAAAGATTTCCAATTGAAGAAGAATATATCACTGCATAAAGTACCCTATTCCATTGGTTGATAGCTCTTACTATCATAAATTCCTCCTAATACCTACCTTGAATATACTAGATCCTGAATATACTTCTCTATAGTTTTAGCCCATTGGTTCTCCCCCCACCCCCCACACATCAAAGAACAAGTCCTCATCTATATAATAATCTGTGACATAATAATTAACCAGCTGGTCAAGAATACTCTTCAATAGAAATCTCTTGAATATAAAGGGACTAGAGGCAAATAGATCTCCTGCTCAATTAAATTCCATTTTTCAAAATTCATAATTGTACTTCTTACTTACAGTTTTCTTTTGGGGTTGCCTGCGTAAGATTATATATTTCTACTTATACATATATGATATGTGAGAATGACTTTGGGAGGCTCCACCCAGAGACCTGTATAGGGAACATGATGTTAGCCCACGTGAGGAAAACTATGGACTAAGATGTCGCTGAATTAGTAGAGATGATGTCATGGCAGACACTGTAGCCAGGCAACAAGCCTGGGCTGGTGGAACTTCTCTGGGCAAGAGGGTCTCTTCTGAAATGGTTTCCGATATTATTCCCATACCATTACCACATGGTTAATGCCCAAGATAGAAGATCATTTACCAGATTAGGCATACATTCACCAGAGAGAAAATAGCCCTAGATGCTTTGAACTATCCCAGTGAAAGTTCTGTGGGATCCCAAGGCATTTGGACAAATAAAGATGATGCTATAAAACAGCCGCCTTGCAAAATACTACTGCTCAATACAAGTTTTTCATTTTATTTTAAAGAAAGTAGTGGTGGAATGAGAATCCTAGTGATACCAATGGAGATACTGGGAGCACCTTGACATATGCTAATGTTATTCATTTCTATAATGCACTTCATCTACTTTCCTTAGGGCTACAGATTAAAAATCTTTTAAGAATAATTCTTTTTATCTAAAACAACCCAAGGGAAACAGGAGAGCAGAAGAAAGAATCGACTTGAAAACTATATGCAGATGTTTCAGTTTAGGCCAAATTACAAACAGATATGAAAATGAACAGGGTATATGCTAAGGGCTTCAGGAAAATATCAACTTGGAGAAAGAATTTGAAAGAAGCAGGAAAAACAGCAACAGACAATAATTATGGGAGTATCTTTTATAGGATGTTAAAATGCTTTACTTTAAAATAAAAAAAAATACATTACCCAAACTGGTATGAGTAATTCCTAATTCTTTCCCTTTCAACCTAGAAACCATAAAATTTTACAAGGACCAGTCATGGGAGTAGACTAGAAAATACCCCTTTTGCTTGTTAAAAGCTTTCTTTTTCAGACATTTCAAAGAAAAAGAACAATCAATCAGTTTAACAGTAATCAGAAGGTTTTGACTCTTCCTTTAACCAAGAGAATAGTATCCCAAAATTTCTTTATAAAAAATAATGGTGCCAGAACCTCATCTGAAGCAGCCTGAGATGCTTTTAAGGAGCAAGTGTGCTTTGAAGGAGCAAGTGTGCTTGGGCACATGGTTTTATCATGCACACTACTTCCTTCTACCCATCAGTAGTAGTAAATAATAGGGATTTCTATTCACTGCTTGTTTAGCATTGCATCCAAGCTGGAATCCTTGGATTACTGCTTTTCTAATATGCCAAAAATGAAAGAAAGGGGGAGAAAAATCCTGCCTTTCGAAGAACTTTGACTTATTCTTAGAGCTAGACATTGTTTGGCAGGGAAGAATGCCAAAGATCTGCATGGAAGCATCCATCTGTGACAGAAGGGAAAAAACAGCCTGCATTATCACTAAACAGCCTTCCTGCAGACCCAAGACATTTCTTGTCTCTAGCTGTAAAACATTCAGAGACAGTTCACATGAATGAATGCAAAATTCTTGCTCATATCCCAAATAAAGTTAAATATTACAGAATACCTGTGATGCACAGCAATAATTTGGAAGGTAACTTTTTTTCATAGCTCCTGCAGCAATCCCATATATGGCTTATCAATTTCCTTTTTTTAAAAAATTACCAAATAAACTGCAGTGGCAGCCATCTAAAGGAGTTCAATGACCAAGTGAGATATCAACAGAGCTGGCCTATTAGTCAATGCCTGATCTAACATAGTGGTTGCTTCCTGAACAGAGAGAGGCAGACTGCTAGGACAATGGCATTAATAGGACAAGGTACAATCCAGAGGAATTCACCCAGCCTCAACTGTCTTATGACAAGCAGAGGATCAATACTAGGAACTGGATGCAACTGAATCCTCCAGATATGAAAGAGAGCCAACCATGGACATTATCAGTTCATACCTGCAATATGAATGACTGACTCCCACCAGTTGTTCTCAAAAGGATAAACACAGGAAAAGCCTTGACCAGCAGAAAGATGAGTTTCTACCAATGTAGTCATTTTTGCACATCAGGTGCAAGCACCCAGATCTACTCATAAAAGGTCCAATTTAGCAACTTTAATGAGTTCGACCAATGTTACAAATATCTCCCCAGACTGCTTGCTTTCCCCAGGGAACAACCATTCATGGACTTAGGGAGGATCAAGCCTATACCTCTTGTGGCTGCACAAGGACTTAAGACTACTTTTCCCCTTGACCCCTCCTTCCTTCCTGCCCAACAGTACAACTTTAAATATGTATTTCCTGCTTTTCATTAAAAATAAGTCAGAGAGGCCTGATTGGAATGAGCCTGATGCAAATGGCTTCAGAAACTATGCTAAACTGGGATCGAGACTCAGACATCATGATCCGTATATCATGAGTTATGAGTAAGCACAGACCCAATCAATTGTGGGGCTGCTGAAATGGAGCAGATTTTTGGGGTTCAAATGGGAAATTTTCTCAGCCCTGCCTGAAGGTATCACATTAAACCTAGTACACAATCTATACACTATACATTTTACCTAAAGAAGGACTATACAATTTTTTTCAAACATAGGTTCTCAATAGTTAAGACTATATCCTGGTGTGACAAGTAGTAAAGTTCAGTTGAGCAACAGTAGCTTTTTCAGATTAACTGATGAAATGGGTTAGTTTAAAGTCAAGTCCTAGATTGCTGAGCCACTCAAGCTAATGAAAATACATCTTTTTCACAATCCAATAAAAGTCTCCTTTATATCAAGTTTGACTCCTGGTGACTATATTTTCTTGGCAACAGTATGGATATGGCTTGCTATTGCTTTCTGCAATGACCTACTCTAGCTCAGTCCTATGTTTCCTTGGTTGCTTCCTCGTCAGCTAAGTTTCCCAATCAAGAACTAACCAAGTCTGATGCAAATTAGCTTTCTGAGATCAATTAAAGTTGACTAAGTGGCCCATGATTTGATCCTAGTAAGTTAATTCATAATAATTTGTCATTCTATTACTCCTTCCAAACTCATTTTACAAGCTTTGCTATTTCTGCCCTTGTAGTTTATTAACCTTCGGTTTTATCAACTTGGAAGTGAAAGAATGTGAAATGAAAGGGAAAACAAATGAAAGTTAGCCAAACTGAGCCACTGAATACTTACATCACTCTTCCTGAACTTGGCTTTTAAACTCTTCATGCTTTTTCCATTCAAACCATACACGTTTTTCAGCACCTATGTAGAAGAAAAAACAGGTGTAAAAAATACATAACTTTCCAGCTATTTGGTTGAAATGTAATGAGCATCAGTCATTTTCTTAAATGGAGTACGCAGTTGGTTTAGGCAAAAATGATACCCAAATCTATAGTTCAATTTCAGCTACTGTAGTAAATAGCAAAAACAATTATAACCTTTCTGTGCAACAATGAAGAGATGCACTTTTTTGTATGTGCATTTTCAAAGTACTTATAGCAAAGCAAAATAAGTGTAAAAAAATCTCCTGCCATTTGCTCTACCAGATTTTTTTTTGTAATCCAGCAAGAAAAATGTACAATCTTCTTTTGTGATTATAATCCCTTGGCACTGTTCTCAAAAGCAGTAAAAAATATACCATATGTGTAAAATAATGAAATCTCTAAAAGAACTGCTTTTATATCCCCATCAAGGTGTAATGCATTAAATAATGTGTCTGGTAAAGTATTCACTGGTTTTATAGACCATGTTATAGAGTGTTAGTTGGTTGCCTAAAGTGATTTATCCCATAGCAAGGCCTGTTTCTTTTTATCCTGCTCAATTTTAGCAGAATGTACTGTATAATACCCAACTTGGCTGCTTCCTAGTCAGCTAAGGTCCTTGTCAGTTGCTGTTATAATTGATCACTGCCAAGATCTTCTTTTCCACAACAGCATCTCCTGGGAGAATGCCTCTTGGTCATAATTAACCCTTCTCATTTAAACAAAACCTACAAAACACCTCTGCCCAATCTAATGCCTTCCACAAATCTAATGCCTCTATAGCTCCCAGAATTCTCCAGCAAAACAGAAATTCTGCAATTCTAACAGCTGCTGGGGTTGCCAAGGTGGGAAAGCTGTTTTAGAAGAGAAAATAAGAATGTAAAGCCATAAGTAATTGTTTTGCATATTTCTGAAGAATGCACATCCATCTAGATAGCTCCATCTGTTTGCTTTAATGGTTAAGGCATCAGGCTGGAAACCAGGAGATTGTGAATTCTAGCCCCATCTTAGCCATAAAAGCCAGTCACTCTTGGGCCAGTCACACTCTCTCAGCCCAATTCATCTCACAGGGTTGTTGTTGTGGAGAAAACAGGACAAAAGAGTATTAGATATGTTTGCTGCCTTGATTTGTTTATAAAAAAACAACGATGGCAGGATATAAATAAATTATATAAGCAAACAAGCAAGCTATCTGTAATGGGCAGACCAGAGATGCATTCAAGAATTCTAGGCTGAAACAGATGATACTTATGAATCCATCAACATAGAAAGAATATTTTACAAGAGATCAGAGGATCCCCAAATGAAAACCTAGGTCCTAGAGAAACCTAAGTGCCCTAGAGAAACCTAAGAGCAATCATTACAGCAAGATATGTTGCTCTGAAATGCATAGCTTTGAACTTTCCCAACCTTTTATTTCACTATAGGAAATAACACAGTACAATGGTGCCTCACAAGACAAGACTAATCTGTTCTGGAAGAATGCTCTTAGCGCGAAATGCTCGTAAAGAGAAACACAGTTTCCCATAGTAAACAATGGAAAGTCAGATAATCCGTTCCATGCCCCCAAAAATATTCACTAAAAAATCATTTTCAATGGAATTTGATGTAGAAATGATTGTCCCTAACACCTGAAACAAGTAACCATGATTAACACA
>JANHZU010004781.1:123943-134268 GCA_032468055.1 Acrochordus granulatus
GGCAAACAAAATGTTCATATACAGTGGTGGATATAGTCAGAACTACCACAACTGGTAAGTCCCCATTTGAGAGTATGTCTGTGTGTCTTTGTGTTTGTGTGTGTGTGTAATTTGCTCTCCTAACTCTCCTAATACATGTATATATATACACACACACATATACACATAACTGCAACATTCTAATAATCTTATGTGATCACCCTACCACTTCACTTTAGTTCCGCTACATATCTCCATTTTATTCATTCTCTTATTGCCACGTGGAGTTATACAGGTGTTTAAGGGTTGTTTTTGCAGCTTGAAACAGAGGTGTATTTTAGGTGAATTGTAGGATTTTGGTTTGAACTGTACCAAATATCTCCACAAATTCTTCCTTCTTTCTTTAAAGGTTTTTATGGGATTTACTTGGAAGCACTGCCCATGCATTGCTGGGCCTCTGATAACCAAAGAGTCCTACTTAGTACTCCTCAGAGGAGTAGAAAGGTATGTTGATACCAGTAGGAAATATTTCATTCAGGAAAAAAGAGGTCTAACAACAGGACTGCACTACCCTGCAGAAAAGCCAAAGAGAAATAAGTGATAAGACCTTGAGATTTATGTAATGCAGAAAATTGGTTTACTGCAGAAATCTGTAATGTATGCATTCTGATTGAGGGACTTGGCACAACATAATTCTCAGGAAGTAGATCAGAAGGAGAGTTAATACGAGTTTTCTAGCTCAACAAAAATGTGAATTTAGAATTCCTGTAATTTTAAAGTGCTGTAGCCAGTGTTTTACATGAAATTGCAGAAATATGCAGTCCATTATTTTCATCTAAGATGATGAGTTATGACATAAGGATTCTTAGAAGAAAGCTTCCATCTGTTGAAATTAAAGATGAAGCTAGGATTGAAACACTGGAGCTCAATATGATATCTAATTAAATCTTGGGAGAAAGCATCAGCCTTGTAATTTATGTTGTGAAGGAATGTAAGAAAAATCTTTTTCATTAATAAATCATCCATGCATTTAGCAACCAAGTCCAGAGACATGATTTTTTTACTATCTTTTGCAGGAGCTCTTAGTTGTGGATACCAAATCAGGAAAGGTGAAATCTATTACATCGGGTACAGTGTAACTTTAGCTTTTTATGTGTGTTTGTATGTGCCTTCAAATCAGTTTTTGACCACTGGCCATGCCTAGATAAGTCCTTGAAATTTTCTTAACAAGATTTTTCTGATGGTTTGCTATTCCCTGCTTCCTAGGGTTGAGAGAGAGAGTGACTGGCCCAAGTCACACAGCTGGCTTTGTGCCCAAGGCAGAACTAAAACTCATGGTCTCTCTGTTTCTAGCATGGTACCCTAACCAGTAAACCAAACTGGGTCTCTTATTTTAAAATCTAAAATTTTAGAATTTAAGGCATGAAAATTTGTGTTTGGTGAGCTGGAAGGACTTTGTAACAGATATGTTTGCCCATTCCACAGAGTTCTGTTGGTCAGCAATGGCTTAAGCTAAAATTGCAGACTGGAACCTCTCCTTCAGAGAGTCCTGGTATATCCTCATCAAGAATTTGTGCCTATAATGAGACAGTTTAGTTTCAGTGTAGTATATTTATTTCTATAATTCACTCTTTAGAAGTCCCATGGTTTTCTTCCAGACTTTCCTTGTCACTTACTTTGCTAACTAGCTAGCAATTTATTGATTTAAAATATTTGTATACTGCTCTGTGTTTAAAACACTCAAAGTGAGTTATCCACTGTGCAGTTCCAAATCACAAGCAAATTATATTGTGTAGCTAAAAGCACACAAGAGTGGCAAATTAGAGTAATGGTGGTTGTTCCTTATGATGTGGGAGGAGGGATCAGAATTTGATTCTATTTATGTGTCAATCCCCAGTGGATTTGATTCGTGCAGTCAATCCTTCAGTATTTCCTATACTCAAAAAAATTGTTCCTCTTCAATATTAGTACTATTCAGGAGATGACAGTTCACAGCTATCTTTTTCAATGTTTCAAAGCTAAGCAGAATCAGGACCAGTTAGTACTTGGAACACCTTCAGAAAATACCAGGGCTAAGATTAGTTTGTGAAATTTAAAAAAAAAATCCATAAAGAAGGAAATGACAAATTATCTTTGTTCTTTTGCCAAAACCTAATTATGGTTAGTCCATAAATCTTTTGCCAAAACCTAATTATGGTTAGTCCATAAATCCACCAGGAATCATGTTCATCTTGAAGAAGGGCAAATTTTATGGCTTTGTATTACTTCTGACTAAATCTAAATTTCAGTGAAACCAAAAGGTCCCTTCCCATTGATATCTTTGCTGTTTAAAATCTTTATACCATTTTTCTGTGGTATCTTTATGTCACGCTGGGATTAGAACACAGGTGCAACAGATTCTTTTTCATTTGTTTTTAAAGAAGCAAATGATATTTTCCTCCAATCTTCCTCTCCCACCTCCCTTCCCACAATGGTCTTTGAATGGAAATTTTCCTGCATTGGGTCATGAATCAAGATAATCAAGATAAATCTGAAGTAGTATTCTTGGTGCTTTGTCCTAGGCACATCAGAAGGTAGCTGGACTCTACTAGGAGTTCAGCAGGATTTGCTGGTGGTGAGCTGTTCATCTCCCAATTGCCCTCCAAGTATGGTAAGAAATTTCCAATGCAAGTCAACATAAGGGTTGTTTTAAGCTTCCATTTTCTACTTCTCTATTTTTCATGGAACTATGGTAATTCAGAGGTTTTGATAAGCTATCATAATTACTATACTTTTCCCATAGATTATACTTGCATGAAACAGTTTTGTTTGTCTTCCTCCTAAATTAATCTATAGAAGGTTTTGACTAATCCTCCTTCCCTTAAAAAATCAGTTTGGACATTCATTTGTTTACATTATGTACATCAACAAACAGTCAAGTGAGTACATCTTAACCCAAGCCCTGGTGCCTAGAAAAATTGTTCCAAAATGAAGGTTCAAGACAGACATGCTATCAAATTAGTTGTTATACTAGTCATAGTTAAGAGTCAGACAATAGTTTGAGCAGTGGACAAAGCATTATTTTGAGTTTGCTTGCTTCCTTTTGTTCAGCTTCATCAATTCATAATATTTTTTTTGCCTGTTTATTATAGCCATTTTTGAAACAGGCCTCCAGTCATCACTGTAATTTCTAAGTTCAGATTCAAACCAGCAAACCAAAGATAGCATAAATTGCTTTGGAAGTCATCTTGAACTAGTGATCGAATATCTTAATTAGGCAGTTTATTTGAGAGGAAAGCTAGTGAGCTAAGTTCTTGTAATTTGCAGGAAATATATGTCCTAATAAAAATGAAGATAAAACTAAGTCCCTTCAAGCCACATATAATGCTAAGAGATTGTGTGACAGTATACTATTCCAGGTAGTGCTTCTAGTAACAGCATATTATATCTGCTTTGTAGAAGGTGGGCATGCTTCCCCCTGCAGGGAGTGAGCTGGAGCTACAGTGGATCAATGTGGAGGAATCTTCTGTGCTACCAGACATGGAATGGAAAATCCTCACAGTGCATCCTGCTTTGTCTGAGGAGGACAGTCCATACAGTAAAGAAGCAGGTCCACAGAGCTTCCTCCTAGACTTACGACTATCTCACTTGCTTTCCTAGTTGGCTAGAATTTATTGTGAGCTTTGCATTTAGTGGTTCTAGATGGAGCTACACTTGGATCCCTGGACATGGTAAAGAGTAACAATTAAATTTATGGAGATCGCAAGGACAACTATGCAGAAGAATAACATACTTTAGCCAAAAGTAAACTTTAATTTGCTTTTGGCATAAAGATGAGATCAGACTCATTGCTATGCTCTTGATTACTAGAAGAATTCAAATCAGAATGAAGAGGGTGAAAAAAATGTTGCGTGCATCTGGATTCTTTGCTTAGGACTCCTTGTGCTGCTTAGCTGAAAGGAATATACTGCTCTCTTTCATTTCATAATGTAAGGTCGAAACAAGTTAGGATCTTGTTCAATGCTATATAAAATAGAGAAGCTCTAAAGCATTAATAATTGATTTGTAGCAAACTGTGAATTCCTTTGGTAAAACATTGGGAAGAGACCTGACTAATTGCAACATTTAACCAACCTTAGCTATCTCAAAAAACTAAGGAGGCCATCAGGAAATTCCAGGGTTCTTGTTAGATGGGAAAATCAAAATAATATCCTGGAGTTTTCTTCTTTTCCTCATATATTTTGCTTTCAGAGCTAGGTTTTTACAAACTGGTATTTCATCTTATGGTATCCAAAATGTTTCAATTTATAATTGACAGATAAACATATTCAAAACATATATAAGTTGAGAATCCATAGAAAGAGCCCACTTATTTGCTACATTGTGATGATTTAAAGACAACTTTTAATGCTATCGCTATATATTGAAAGGACATTTGATCTGAAGTATCCTATGCTGGAATTTATGCAAATAGGTGGAAGTACTCATCAAAAATTCTGTATAGAGTCAGACCTAATTAATACTTGAATGGGAGACTTCCAGGAGGACTATAGGCAAGATTAGTTTAATTGGTTTTATACATAAATATATTAAAAAATATATTTATTTCTCAAAAGTATATACTGCCAATCTTGCAAGCAAATCATGGGAGAGGAGAATTGCAACGCATTTCAGTTTTGCTTTTGAGAAAGCTACATGGACTTGTTCATAAAATTACTAGGAGTCAAGCTTGACTCAGAAGAGACTTTATCTTGTTTAGCAACAAAAAAACTGCACTAGCCACTTCAAGGCTTCATTGTTGAAGGGAAGATAGTTTCAGGATGTTTATTTGTATTATAGTCCTTTGTTAGAATTGGGATTTAGATTTTCTCTCTCAGGAACAAAATGTCTTCCAACTGCATAAGAAAGGAGAACATAGGAAGTTGTGAATGGGTAGAACAGGTAGACTGAGCAAAGGAGGGATATACTTAGAAGACTGACTTCCCTTGGTCTGTGAAGTCTGCAAGATGGTTTTCAAAAGCTCACTTTGGGCCTTTCTTACAGCTGCTCAGTCATTTGAAGCTGTATTGCTAATTCCTCGAGGAAACAAACAAGGAGAAAAGGCCTTTCCCCTTATTGTTTCTCCACACGGTAAGTCTTTGGCTTTGGTTTGAATAAGCTACAATGCCCTAAAAATTAGTCTTAGTTTCTTGCATCATTTCCATTTCTTCCAGGATATAATCAAAGATGGCCTAATTTCATGTTCTATTTTTTACTAACTAGTGAAAATATCTTTTGAAGTCCTTGAAATTTAAACGGGAAAATGTTATTTATTAGACAGAGCTACAATTTGCTGGTTTAATGTGCTGGGCCACACTTTCAAGATACCAAATGTATTTGGTTGATCATGATTTCCAGCCTCCGCTTGTTACCTTTTTCTCCTCTTGATTCCTGTTTTCTTGCTAATGAAGATGATAGATGAGTGATGATAGAACATTCTGGATTCTCAAATCACTATTCCAAAATTGGGAAAAAGGAGCATCAATACATTTGTTTATCCGCCATTCTTTTTCCAGGAGGCCCACATTCAGTTTTTGATGCTTGCTGGCGTCCAACTGTGGCAGGTCTCTGCCAACTGGGTTTTGCTGTGCTCATGGGTAAGTAGCCCAGGATTCCTGCATTTCATTTTTTTTGCCTGTCTAAAGATTATCCAAGGAGATAATGCATGTATTTTAGTACAAGTGGTCCTCAGTTAATAATCACTTTTCAGCAACTGTTTGAAATTATGACAGTGCTGAAGAAGTGGTACTTATAACCAATCCTCACAGTTCCAACCATTTCTTTCTTCAGTGAAAACATTCCCATCACAGTATTTACTTGAGATTGGAAAATGAAATAAATCCCCATTGAGCAAAATTCACGGCCTGGACTTTGCACTGGGTTAGAGTGAGTTATTATTTTCAGTGAATACTTTTCATACATGGCTCACTTGAGAGGAAACTTCTTGTTAAATTGATTATTAAATCACAGTTTCCAGGAAAATAGTTGAATAACTTTGATTTACAAGTGGAGCTCAAGCTGTGGCTTTCAGTCTTCATAAATAATGTTCACACAACAATTTTATGGTTAAAACCTGTATAGGAAACTGTTTTAACAAACAAAGAAATTACTTTATGTAATTTGGTCAATGTCAATGGCAGATTGGAGTACTTAAACCACAGTTATTTGAGCAGCAGAATGTAATAACCACAGAATACAGTAGCTTGTACTTTTCATGTAATAGCTTCACATTTCATGCATACATACAGCACCTAAATACTATAGGTGCTACAGTATTTGATTTTTGAAAACACTGATGGTCAGGTGCCTTTACTGGAAGCTGCTCACAACCTTAGGGGACCATGAAAGCTCTCGAGATCACCTTTCACTTACTTTTGTGTTTTGTTTTGTCTGAGCAGTAAATTATAGGGGTTCCTTAGGTTTTGGCCAGGACAGCATTGACTCACTGATCTCTCATGTTGGAGTACAAGATGTGAAGGACACTCAGGTCAGTCTCTTTTATTTCTTTATTTTTCTTCCATAATGTGGAAAAAGCCTGGGATTAAGCCAGGTTTGAGACTAGAATAGAGAATGAAATCATGGTGTAAATTTTGTCCTCTTTGCAACAGTGGATAATTTATTTATCTCCTTTTTGAGTTAGGAAAACAAGCTATGGTCACAGATATTGTGACTGCAAGGCAAGCTGTAATGTTGTATAGTCCCTCCTCATCTTTTCTCCATCCCTTTTGGCATCTCAACACAGCTGGATGTATTAGTCCCTGGCAGATTCATCTCAACCAGTTTGATGGGGTGCATAGGTCACAGGTACTGGAAGAGCAAACTCAGTATTTTGAGTAACAGCACTACTGGCACAATCACATGCATCTTCTTTTGTCTGTCAGCATCCCTTTGTTTGGAGAGAAAAAATATTTCTTTTGTATAAACAACAGATGTTTGCTGAGTTTTATAGGAAGAATTATTAAGGATCTTGTATATCATGGACAGGACAAGCCATAAACTCAGTTTTGTGAACTACATTGCACTTTGCTGCCCAAAAAAACACTATTGTACCAGTCTAACTGTGCAGCAGCCCCTGAGAATAGACCTACCATTTGTTTAATGCTCCTCTTACAGCTGGCAGTAGAAGTGGCACTACAGATGGAATCTTTGGACCGAAATAGAATTGCTTTGTTGGGAGGCTCTCATGGTGGCTTTATCTGTTGCCATTTGATTGGCCAGTATCCAGAGATGTACAAAGCCTGTGCAGTCAGAAGCGCTGTCATCAATATGGCCACTCTGTTGGGGACCTCTGACATTCCTGATTGGTAAGAAACATTCCTCCTAAAGCCTCTTGCATTGTCCAGTCTAAGAGTTTGGCTTTTTGCCTCCCATCAATTACTAACATGCATGTCAGTTCACACACATACATGTTTTGAGGTTTCTTGGCCATTTTGTACGTATGTCTCTCTGTTATATTACTTCTCATCCTAGTTTAGTCCTATATAGATCTGCCTGATCTTCACTGTTCAGGCGCCACTCATCTTCCTCTTTTCTTTCTGTGTCTTTCACAAATACCATTTCTGTAATTGTCTAGCAATCAGATTGTTTGGCTTCTTAGTAAAGCTCAGAGAGACAGGCATGGGGCTAAATTCTGTACCATTTCCCCAGGCGATATGCATCTCTAGGTCTGCCATACTCCTATGAACGGATTCCTACCAAAGAAGATCTGACTGCCATGCTGCTCTGTTCCCCCATAACTCATGCTGCAAAGGTAAGAACCAATTGGTGGAGCTACTCTAGAATTTGCGCCTCTGACAAACATCTCTTATTCATTTTTCCTCTTTCTCTCTTTATTTTGTGCCTAATGCCCTGTATGTTTTCACAGTTCAGCACAAACAATGCTCAGATGTAGAATTTAGAAGTGTGCTTCAGAAATGCATGTTCAAGCAGAGTCTAAACAGGCAAAATTGTTAAGAATATTTTAATGTAGACTCAAATTGATCCCTAAATATCTCCTTCCAATGTTTTCATTTCATTGATTGATTATGTGCCATTAAGTCAGACTTAGCTCTTAGAAACCCTCTATTTTTATCTGATATGGTTATAGTCAGAATGTATGTAAGCTGCCCTGAGAAAACCTGGTGTTGAATAGTAGCTTATACATTTAAATAAATGTTTGTTTCCTGACAACTCAATAGAAAAGAAAAAGCAAAAGGACTGTGCATGTATATAAGCTTCCCTGCCTGTCAGTATTATGTCGGTGCAATCTCATTAAACCAGTGAGGTTGCTATAAGCCAACCTTGTGAAAAATTTATGTAGGACAAATAATTTGAAGAGTGTATATAGTTGTATTCTGCCATTTGTGATCCAGCATTTTACTAGCTTTATTTATTTATTTTTGCTTGGAAACAAAGACAAACAAACTTGCTCAATTCAATGTTCCAAGCAGTGTTTTATTTTTTGGGCGGGGGCTGGTCACCTCTTGGCTCCTTTCTCTCCTGTAGGTAGAGACACCAGTGCTGCTGTGTGTTGGTGCAAAGGACCGGCGAGTGTCTCCATACCAAGCTTTGGAATATTACCGTGTGTTAAAAGCTAGAGGAATTCCTGTACGGTGAGTTCCCACTTAATATATTGAGTCAAATGCAAAGAATGCTTTCTTGACTTTTTTGTTTGGATAATTCCCAAGGCCAGATACTATGACTCTTGCCTTAATTCTATTGCAATGTATTTACCAGCAGTGTAGAGAAACAAAACCAAACTTAAATACAGATAGACCTCACTTACCTACAGCAATTGGGACCAGGAAGTCTGTCACTAAGCACACAGTCATAAGCCACAATATCATATGACTGTGCCAACTTAGGATAGCAGTTCCAACGGTCCTAGTTGCCATTATAAAACAAATCCTATGCAGTCTTAGTATTCTGCTGTTGCTTGATTGCCATTTGTGACTTCCTGCTGGCTTCCCCATATCCTTTGCTTGTCTATGGGGATGCTGCAACATTGCAATTGTGAGTTGGTAGCCGAGTGCCCACATCACAATTACATGATTGTGGGGATGTAGCAATGGCCTCAACAATGAGGACTTATCATAAGTGCCCCTTGTTCAATGCCCCTTTATCAGGCAAGGTAAAATAATTCACAATGGAATTCTGTCATGAGAGATAACAAGTCATCTATTAGATGAAAGAAGCTAAATAGTTTGTTACAGGAAAACTGGTTGATAGTGGAAAAACAGTGAGGAGTTCAACCCATAAATAGTGATATTTGGGCTTCTCTTTGGAATATTTAATCAAAAGGTATATTGATAAAGAAATTATTCTGCATTTAAAGTAACTAAGAGCTGAGCAAAGAAAGAGAATAGATCAGATTTCAAAGGTATATTTCTAAATATGTTATGAATAACAGTTCCAATATCAAAATGAAGATACATTTCATTATTTGCATTCAAAATGTATTTGGCTTCTTTTCATATTAATTCCTCAACTTGCAAATCTTTCAAGTTCTTCCAAGGACATTGCTTTTCTAAACAAAAATTTCTGCCACACATTAACTCAAAATTTTAAAAACATTCTGTTCTATTTTGATTGATTTATGAATTTTTACCCTGTTTTAAAAGGGTTTTTTGGGGTGGTTCTTAAAATCCAATAAAAGTACAATTTAAATTTACTAAAATTGATTCACAAATGCCAGGCAAAAGTAGTACATCTTGACAGATTTTCTAAATTGGGAGAATGAGGAAAATTTCGTTCTAAGAGAATATATTTTATAGCAGGAGAAATCCCTTTCCCTCTTTCAGATTAAGCCATCTCTGACAACAGGAGTATCTTTGGAAAGCCTCTGAACATCTAGACAGGTTCATAATGGGAATGGTGGTCCCACAAATTGTTCCATTTCTAATTCTTAATTACCAATTGGTAACTAATAAAGATATCTCAGTAATCATATAATATTTATCCTAAGTGGAACAATTACACCAGTTTTGCACCAATTACAATTTCCAGATATTTTTCAAGTGTTACTCCATGCAACATGCATTGTAAGAGTCAAGACAAAATCTAATCTAGGCAAGAATAAGAATTGCCAAATCTGATCTAGCCATAAATGGGGAAAAGTTCTCACCACAGCTACCCTCTGTCAATTTAGTGACCACATAGGACATCTTAAGATGTCATATTTTCACTTTTAGAAGAAGTATAGCCCTATGTAAAGCAAGCCAAAATTTAATGTCAAATCCAGTTTCCTCTTTCCAACAGCACCTCCATCTTGTTTTTGATTAGTTAGAACTTGCATCATTCACCCAGCCCATTTTGGAACATAGACATTGTTTAAGGATATCTTAATGTTT
>JANHZU010004781.1:134368-146447 GCA_032468055.1 Acrochordus granulatus
GTTGTATGGTAAGTAAAAATACATTTTAGAGGCATCAATATGCTTTGGTAACATTGGATGGCATCTCACTCCAAGATTCTAGATAATCTCCCCACTAATATCTGTTGACACTGAAAAGCATGGGAGACAAAATTGAACTCTATGGGACTTTACAAATAAATGGGTAAGGGTCAACAGCATTCTTCCAGCATTTTCTTTGTGTAAAATTCTCAAGGCCCAGTCCTAGACTGTCCAGAAGAATATGATGATCAATGGTTTAAACGGCATTGAGAAAGTCAGAAGAAATATTCCATCAGGTTTCCAGCATAATGCATTCACTAAGTCACTGAGTACTATGTCCTGACTGAAAGCATGATTGAAAGGGATCCTGATAATCAGCAGCATACTCATGCATGTAGATGCATATAATCAGCAATATTCAGATGCGTACTGTATAGATATATAAGGTCCACCGTTTTCTCAGTCGCCTTTTCCAGGAACAGAGTGTATAAGACATTACACAGATCAATAATTGCATGAGTCAAAGAAAGGGTTTCTTCAGTTGCAGTATTAGACACTGGAACATACCTCATTTACGTGGTGACATTGGTTGCCTCTCTTAATTAGGGGTCCAATCCTTTCTGGCTAATTTAATCAGCCATGAACATTGATTGAACAAGTTAGTAATAACTTTTATCTCTCAGTTCTCTGTTCGTATCCTCAAATCTACAAGCTAGGAAGAATGCAAAATACCAAGCCAAGCAACTTCAGAGGTTATATTGTAAACTGACCCAACCAAATGCATGTGGAGCTGATGGACTTTATATACAAAGAACAATACAAATAACATTACTCAAATCTGCTGCAGTTTTATTCTTTTAGAGGCAAGAAAAGTAACAAGATTATGTGCCTAGTTGTCCAACTTCCTTATGTCTATTACATGTAGATAGTTTTACTAAAGTCAGTTTAAGTTGAAAATCACATACAGGAATGCTTCAGTATTGCTAAAATAAAATTAGATTTGTTCATGACTTGATTTATTGTAGAATAACAGTGGATGCTGAAGAGAGAGCCCCTTATAAAAGGCAGGGACCACTTGGCAATGACAGATGACAGAAGTTGACAATAAAATAGATTATATCACTTCTTAAAAAATAAATGACATCTGTTATTTTTAAAGGTCTTTATTGTCAGTACTGTACTGTCTTTACTGTCATTCAAAATAAAGAATTTCCCACAGCAGTTAAGGAATATTTTTAAAACATGCCAAAGAAATCTTAATGAAAAGCTAATTTGTAACATCAGTAACTGTTCTAACAAAGAACTAGTGCAAAATACTATACTGCTGTTCCTTTTACAGACTGATGTGGTATCCAGAAGAGAATCATGCCATAAGTGGACTGGTAGCTGAAGCAGATGTCTTTATGAATTGTGCCCAGTGGATCATACATTATCTTTTCACAAAGGTAGATTGAAAGTCAACTGCCGACTCAATAAAAAGACATCTAAATTGCTGAGAAGCAAACTGTCTGTGTTTATGTATTTCTAATTGTACTATGGTGACCTTCATAAAATGTGAATAATTTCTTCTTTTCCATCTCAATATGCAATCAGGTTGTGGACACCTGAAGATTTCTTCAGTGCTGATAATTCATTCAGGAAGCTTTTGAGGAAATCTGCTAATGGTTATCTACTCAAATTCTAATTCTGATTGAAAAATGGATTTCTGATAACTGGCATTGCAAGAGAGCTCTGCTATTAGACTGCTGAATGTTATCATCAATTAAGCCAGCTTGTTTATTTGAATAAATGAATATGCTGACTTAATCCGGAGGAAGTTTTCCAATAAGGCTTCGGATTTGCAATTGAGTACTTTATTAGTGATGGGGGTCTTATGTGAGCAGGACTCACCATTAATGATATTTATCAAAGAGAGCTTCTTTTCATTCTTTCCCAGTTCTTTAATTAAATGTCTGCTGTTTTTAGGAATTCCACATGGAAGAAGTCAAACCTTTTCCTCTATCACTAAACCTGGAATTACTTCAAATTACAAATATTTATGTTCATCATAGATATTAATGGTAAACTCATTCACCAGTTGTGGACTCTTAATGCAGCTGAAATACCATCTCACACAAGAGATGAAACAACAGGGTCTTCATGGGGTTGAAGAAAATAGGGGAAAGTACTAAAGGAAGAAGACCCACAACAGTTAGCAAGGCCTGAGTGTGATCTTTGTCTCTGCAATACTGACTAAATATTGGGAGTAAACAGAAAAGAAACCTTAAGGTGAGGAAGGATCCTAGCGAAAATAGATTATTTGGACACTTGGCAATCAGGGATGCTTGGCACAGAAATGGCACTGATCCCACTTGTGGATGACCTTTGGAAAGACCAGTATCAGGGAATTCAACCCTCCTATCCTTGATTTAGCAGCTTCATCAACTATATTATCCATCTAGACATCCTGGGGGGTGGGGGGAAGCATCATTTGATAGTGGTTCTCGTTCCTAAAGGCCACTCTAGGTAATAATGGGAGACATCTATAATCAGACATAACCTATATGATTATAGGCCTTCTAACCTTTCTTGTCTTGGCAACATTGTGGATAAAGTGGTGGCCCTACACCTGCAACCATCTCCAGTGGCACTGTCCAGCTGGAGACGAGCTCATTTCAGATATTTGAATATAGATTAATCCACAACCCTAAATACTGTACTGTATTATATGAAGAAAACGCTTAACTTGGTTAGAAGGCAACTTAGTTGCTATTATTTGTTTCTGTTCCTAATAATATCTGGTACAATGAGGAAATAAGAACTTGTTGGTTAAGGCATTTTTGAACTACAGCATGGTTTTGAGAGATACTTTTGACATTAAATATTCTGATCAACACATAACTATAGTTAGAATATATATGAGAACTGGATTTCAGATACATATTTTAATGAATCTGGGAGGAGGAGCAAACAGTTTACCTGGTAGCTAAGGATTGTCTGTGATTATCTACTTTGGAGAACTTAAAATTGTTCAAAAATAATAATCAGAGACAAAATGCAATATAGTACCATTCATAGAAACTGAAAGTAAGGATATGCTGAATTTTTCTCAGCATATCCATTAATTGGTAACCAATATTAGAATAAGATGAATACCCTTCCACTCAAAACTCTTCTGCTGGGTTTTCTCCAAATAATGGGTTTTTGAAGAGGAGGGCTGAAAAAGATTTTAGTTTAGATAGGTGTCCAAAAGCCTTGGTGATCAGTTGTAAAACATGTTTAATTTTATTTCCAAAGCCAGGATTTTTTTCAGGGCATGAGTGATGTTACAGTAAACATGGCAGCAGCACTAATTTTTATTACAAAATGTAGGTCTTTATAAGAATAGCTCTATAAAATTTGGCATGCAGTTGCTACAAATATAACAGTGATTACACAGATAGATGACATGCAATACTGTCATTTGTGATGGCTGTAATTTATATGATATTACAGAAGTAGGATTTCAGAGAACAACACAGAAATAATGCTGTTAAGATAGAAAGGTTTTCCTGGATTAGAGAAATATTTCAAATGTGAAAAAAATTTGAACCACAGTGCCTTGTTAACAGACCTATTATGTACCAATATAATGCATTAACATTTTTTTAACAAAAACAAATGTCTGGACTGTAAAAAGAAAGTTGTGGTGTGATGTTTCATATATTGGTTTAGTGGATAAACAAGCTGATTACATTCAGCTGCTTTGAACAATAGCTCCCATCGACCCTGGCTGGCTAAGACTTGTAGTCTCTTGATATCTGGAGAACACCAGATTACAAAAGATTACAAGTCATAACAGAAAGAGAGAAAGCATCAGTTTTTTCAGAAAACCACAGTGAAGGTCTCCAGAACCTATTTACCAGAAATTATTTCAGGACTTCGAAATGATACAGCTGTTCTAAGGATAACAATATTTCCTTAAACTTAAGGAATATTCAGCCTCGGTTGAACTTAAAATATTGATGACAGTGAAAAGAAATTGCAGTCAATGGCCATTTTAAATATAAAGTCAATAACTGCTCCAGTGAGGAGACGATGATGAAAAATCTTACATATTGAAACTTCTGCTCATGAACGTATTGATTGAAAGAGATATTCATGGGATAACAACCAATCACTACCACAAAAAAAATGATGCAACATACTAGTTTAGGCAGGATTTTAAGATGAATATACAGTACATCAGCTCAGCTCAGCTTCATCACTTTGTTGATCCAGTCAACATACATAGAGATTCGAATGAAGGTGGCAGGCATATCTTTACGAGCACATATTCTCAATGGGGTGATCACACCTTGTAGCACCCAGCAGTCATGAGTCAGGCAGGCTAAAGGACCTCCAAAATCACCCTGCAGACAAAAGATGGATTTGAATTAAAAGCAAACTCTAGCTTAAGGAGACAGCAACACTGCCAAGGCACACGGGTTGGTTTTCATACCTCCAGCATTTGCTCAAATGGCTTCCTTGGCCCACCTGCCTTGAAATTATTTATCTGCAGCTTCACTTTTCAATTCATATCTTGGATTATTTCCCACTGCTCATCTTTTTTTAAACCAGGAGGCTGTAACTTTTCAGGGATCATCATGCAATTTCATAAGTGCTTACCACACAATTTTAGATCAACTGAAATCTCACAAAATTGTCATATCTTGAGATCTTTTGCAAGAATATTGTCAGGTTGTGAGATTAGGCGACTTAAGAGCTTAGCCATTTTTCAGAAATAAAAGTTCTTTATAAACGGATTATTGCAGGTGTCATGTTTCTGGCCTCTCTTTAAGGCTTGTTCCTTTTCTTTGCTATTTGCTGAGGCCAGTATTTGTCCATTTACTTCTCTTAGCCAACTACTTGATGGAATTTTCCTATTGCCAGTCTTGACCTCAGTGCAAGCCAAGCAACTCAGTTCAACACACACAAACCCATCTTCCTGTCCTACTCACCTCGCAGGCTCCCACACCAACATTTAGGGGTGCTGTACATAACTCAGTCTCCTTCACACGGCCTCGAAGTGCCACATTGCAGTTTTGATTGCTCATGACTGGTAACCTGGCCACGTTGAGGACATTGTCATTCCCAGTTCCTAAGTACAAAGAAGAATCGGAGCACTGCTAGATATCATGAAGGTTATGGACTTTTCTGATAGTGGCACCCTCGTTATGGTATGCCATTCTGAAATTTGGGTAATTTATTTGTGGTTAATATTTTATGCTTTTGCATCTTAAAAAAAACAGATTGTAGACTAGATTCAATATGAGTATACTTTTTATTCCTATTTCTACTTTTCCTGTTGAAAAATATTGGTATTGCAGATTAAGTTACGATATTGTATGATTTCTTATTTTATGTCATAAACTGCCAAGATAACAATATTATCAGCCAAGCATGTATAAACACTAATAATTGTGTTATTACCCAAATTAGGCAATCCATCCCAACAATGTTTCATCATGTGAACCTTTCAAAATGCTAAATATCAAGATAGTTAATCATCAGAGTATGCCAATGTCCCTTTAAAAAGCCATATTATTTAAATTATTTTTTAAAAAAATGCCAGTAAATGGTTCTCAACTTTTGGCACTCTAGTGCCATGAACTCAGTTTCAAAGAGGGCAAGAGATAAGATTCAAACAGGATTTTTTTTCATCACCTTTATAATACAAATTCAGGAATCTGCTCTAAATAATTCAACTACAATAATTAAAACAAAGTTAAATTGAAATGTATGAGTCATATAATAGTTTAGAACATCTTCTATATTGGGAATTCCCTTTGAATTGGAAGAATATCTGGTTAATCAAATATTGGAGATTTGGGTCTTGGTTGCTTTGCTCAGAAAAGACATAATAACTTTATATCCCTCTTGAATTTGCATAGTGGCAGTAGAGAGTTTAGAGAGGGGTTCTGTACTAACTTTAAAAATGGAAGGGGAAACATTACTCATTCATGATGTGTGTAAAGATGCCTTTTGGCTTCAGGAAGTAGACGCATTTCATAACTGATCAATAAATCAAACAACACTTTCCCAATTAAGAGACATCAGCTAATATTGTAGATTCATCAGTCAAGTTTCTGCTTAGAACTGGGTCAGTGGAATAGATTTTGTGCCCAGAGCCTCACTAATCTAAATAGGCAAACATACAGGAGAAATTTTCTTCCATGGCTTTTATGGAAAAAATTATGGATTTTTTTTCATAAACCAGTTCTCTGCATTACATTCTACTTAAAAGGAATTGAGAGAAATAATTTTGTACTTTGCTTGGACAAGGTGGCTAACAAGACAACATGGAGTACAATCCTAATAGAGCTGTGACTTTGCTTGCATGTGCAAAACTTAATTCTTGTCAGTCATGCTCCAGGCTGTCTCTCCCTCTCTGCCTGGACAAGGATGTGAGGAGGGATATCACCTCCTTCCCAAGAACCAATATTATCACCCACTTTATAGCCAAGGCAAAAATCCACATTTTTGCTTCTTGTCCCAACAAGTCTGAATAAGAAAACTGGACCAAATTGGCTGGATATCCCCTGAAATAATCAGTTTTCCAGATTGTACCTCCAGTGCTACCCCATCCTGCAATCTCACATTCAGTGTTCTCAGGCACAATGTGACGTTCAGGTGGAAGGCAGATCAATGCCACACGCTGATTCAGAACTGCAGGCCTATGGTGAGAAAAAGCGGGGATAAAGCAACAAATTCACATCTTGTTTTGTACCCAGAAGCCACTTGAAAGTACTGACCACTTCCAAGCACACCCAAGCTCAGCCGGATGTCTGCTCCTGCTGGCATCACACCTATGTCTGATCTTTCTGCCGTGAGTGGTGATCAGCAAAGATTTGAGTAGGACAGTTGTTTTCAAGGAGTTATCACACGCTTGGGGAATGTGTGAATCTACCTTGAGCAAGTCTCTTAAGTCTTTGTTAAATTCCTTCTTTAGGTAAACCAAATTCACAGAAGCCTGTTTTCTTGTAAAGGCTGCTGAATAATTACTCAGTAATACTATGTATTCTTTAGCAACCTCAATCACTAGAGCAATTTATTTTTATTTATTAAATTCAATGATAAAAATATACAATCACATAATTTGCAGCAGAAAAAGAATAGTGCTCCATGCATTGCCTTTTGCAATGGAAGAAGCTGGCCTTGCTTTGCCTGAAAGCATGGTTCTGAAAAGGTTATGTACATCCTATCTTTCCAGCCCCAAGATGCTTCCCATTTACAGCTTAAGAACAGTCTGAATCTGCCCTGGCCACCTCTTTTTGCACTGTGTCTTCATCATGTTATGTTCATCTCATCTTCAGCATATGAATAAGGCAAGTTTAAGTCAGGCTCACTGGCTTAACTAATCTTTTCCCCCTTATTTTACTGTCCAAAGGAAGGCTGTAAATTGTTTTTGGTTTTGTAGGAACATCAGATGACCGATTGGAACTGAGAACACAGGTAATAAGATAAGTATGGGAACAGGGCAGGAAATTTTTAGACCAGCTTCCTATCAGTTCAAAGAAGGGCAAGAGCACTGCAACACAATGTGGATAAATGCTTACTGATGGATGTTAAGTCAGCATATTGTCAAGACAGATATGACCGTTTTTGCTCTGCTTTGCTCTGCGACTCATAGCATAGCACTGGAATATATTTTCTGAAGGTGTGGTGATATATTTGTGCTTAGAGGATTTTAAGATCAGCCTTGGATAGGATTCAAGATTCAGTTCTGAAGCAGAAGTGTATCCAACAATTTAACGGTGGTAAGAATGCATTTCAATATAATTCCTGTTTCTGGCAAGAAATATTGTTGATGGCAATGAAGTCTCTTCTATTAGGTTTCCATTATTCTTTGGGGACAGAGGATATGTGAAGAGAACAGTATACCTGATCAGAGTCATTGAACCTAGTAGTTTTGATTTAATTTTCCTTAAACCGTTTGGGGACAAGAAATTTAAATATTACCCTGTAAAGTTCCAAGGAAGGAAGCTGCTTGTCAGCAAAAAATAAACATCTTAAATAGTAAAATTGCTGCCAAATTTAGTTTTGAACTTGGATAACCCATTCTACCCACCAGACATTCCTATCCTATCACTTCTCAATATTTTCAGTCTGTGAGCTTTCTCTGCAGCATGTCACCATCTTCAGCAGCTGCTATCCCACAAGCCAAATACAGTTCAGGACAGAGGGTGAAATTCACTGACAAATGAAGTTTCATTTGTCCAGCTCTACTTACTATATGCAAAGCATGTGAAATTTTGAAAATGTTCCTTTCCCTTGCCTTGTTTCACTGGGGCCACTCTGATTATCCACCTCAGTGAGATTTCTCCACAACAAAATACGTATCTTGCAGACCCCAAAATATAACAGTGCAGAAGATCTTAGAAGCCTGGTTCTCCACATCTTAGTGTGACAACTGGAAAAGTTCCTTTCGTGCTATAGGAGACTCTGAAAAGTCACTCACCTCTCCAGTTTCAGCATCACCACAAGTGACTCAGAGGGGCCACAGACAATCTTAATTATAGGGATGGCCTGTTTGTTTGGATCTTTTGGACCAGGGTTCTTAAAGAGTGTTCCAAGCAAGATGTGGTAACCAGTTAAGTCAGCATCACTGCCAAGAAAATAATAATTGTCAGAAGATCACAGAAACCTCTCCCTCAACAGCAGCTTCCTAGGTAGAAAAAGTAAGTAGATGAGTCATTTCCGCCTCTTATTATACTTTTCTGAAGCTATAAAGGTAAATTCCTTTGAGTTAAATTCACCTGCTGACAGTGGTCACATTTATATAGCAAAAATTCAGAAGTGATTTATCATTGCGTTCTTCCAAGTATTTTTTTGGCTTTCCAATCTAGGCCATAACTCTGGAATTCCCTGATAATTTCTCATCCAAATATTAACAAACTCTAAAATGCTTAGCATTTTCTGAGTTCAGCAAAGGTCAACTAGCTGCTGCCCCAGTTTTATTGGCTGCACCTACCTAGATGTTGATGACTAAAGCTGCGCACTCTTTGGACCTCACTAAAGTGTCAGCACAGTACACTGCAACAGAATGGACAGCTGTCATTGTTTCAGGCTTCTGCATGAGCCTGAGGAAATATGGTGCTATGTTTTGGAAGAGAGTCATTGAAGTGACTCTCAAATTAGTACCATCTCTTTTCAGGTATGGAAAAATAACATATCCTCTTCAACAAACAGGAGAGATGTACTACACTTGCTTTCATAATCATTTTTGAAGCAAGCACAGCTCAATTATTCCTATCATTCCTACAATAGGAGACTCAAATTCCAATCCATGCTCAGTCATGACATCAAAGGATAAAGAACATGTCAACACCATCAGCATTTTAAACAATTTCACATTAATGATTAAGTCCTGGTTCAATGGATCCTCCCCCCACCCTGACCCAGTGAGTTTTGGTTTAAATTAAGTTTATCCCCTGAGTGCAGAACATATGTCACCACATCCAGAATTAATCATAGAATGTACCCATAACTTGTTTTAGGTTGATTTATTTATAGGTATGTTCTCAGGCTGTTCTCTGGCTGGAAGCAAACTTTGACCTGGTATTTGGTTACCTTGAACTCAGACCACAAAGGGATGATTGGTGAGCACCTCACTTGAGCAAGGCAGGGAATCTGAGCTTTACTTCTTGGGGCAGCCCCTATTCTGTGGCCTTCTAGAAGAGGAACTTTCAACCACCAGTAACCCACAAACAATATTGTCATTCCTGAGAGCTGATTCCACTTGCCTATCCAACAGCTTCTGTGCTGGAAAAAACGTGCTCAGCAGAACAAATAAATATGCCATTTGCTTAGCTAAACATGTAAAATAGTTCAGTGACTCATAACGTAGTTATGCTCTGAAGTCTGTGAATGACAGCTGTTTAATACATATGTCTACAGATTTATTTAACATTGTTTATTATTTTATTTATACACCATTTTGGCATACATCCTCTAAGGCTGCTACCAACTATAGGCAAAAGATAGACAATATGTATAAAATCAAAAAGAATTTTTTTTAATAAAAATCAGTTTTCAATAGCATACAAAAAGAAGGAGAAAATCTTCCAGAACACCAGTATTGAAAGCATTAATTCCTTGAACATGTAGTTTAGAGATTCTTCCTGGCCTCTGAAAATAACCTAGGTGTGGATGTCAGACAGAAACAAAATATCAGTAACTGTCTATCTATCAGAGACTGGGCCTGAATGTAAAACAAAAATGATTTGAAGTCAGCACCTTTTTTTTATTTCATTGTAGATATAACTGTCCTAAAAACTTTTAAACCAGAAGATGAAACTGATAGAAAGTAAGAAAGAAAAAAGGAAAAGAATCAAGGAAAAAACTAAATGTGTGACAAAAGGAAGAAAGCAACTTCTGGTGCAAGTTTCCTCAGAACCCTATGGACATGCTTACCAGGAGGAGAAACACAGCCGTGTGCTGATTACCCACTGCTCTTTGACCAGTGATCCGCCACAGAAATGGACTCCTTCTCTGGAAAGCAAAAAGTGGCACATGTCATAGGGGCAAAAAAAGAAAAACCTACCTGCCTCTTGGGTTGTCCCAAGTTGTCTGCAACATCCTGCTTTGCACCAGGGCACTCGGTGGCTGTGTGCAGTGTGCCTCTTTCTGCTCTTTCTGCTCTTGAGTGAAATGTAACTTCATGTGGCCCAAGTGCATGAAATAGCCTCATATGAACATGTAATCAATTTGCTAGGGAAGCAGAGAGAACTTTCCTGTTTCACAATCTTTTATGAGCTGCTAACCCAAAAGACAATGAGTAATGACAGTGATGGCTCAAATAATTAATCACAATTAAGATCTCCCCACTATAGCCAATGCTTTCTACACCCCTTGGCACCCCACCATCACCACCCAGATTCTGCTCACCGATTGCGGATGCTAACTGTCCAAGGCGAGTTTCCAGGTCCACCTCCTATAACACGAGCCCGTATCTCTCTTCGTTCCTCCCTTTTGCCACATTGGTCAAAAACCACATTCTCTGCAACCAGGTAGTAAAATTAGGCATATTTTCCTTAGGTATTTTTAATGCAACAGGCTTCATTTCTAATTATGCATATAGTTAGCAACCTAGAACCAAAGGCACAGGAATCCTTGTGCCCCAGTTTCCCTTTCTCACCTACTGTAAACTACCTTTCACACAAAACTATCACAGATGTAATGTATGGCAGAAAACTCACCTGGATTCAGAAAATTGGACAGCTTCTTGTCATCAGCTGCAGAAACAAAGCATAACATTGATTAATACATGCAAATCCATAATTGTATGTATCATTGTTCACTTCGTGGCAATCCCTGAGGTGCCAAAGTCTGTGAAGTTTATTATTCATACACAAAACCTTCTACAAAATGCAAGTCACCATGTGTTTTGTCCTCAGTGAATGAAAAGCACACCTCTGTGGAGTGAATCTGAGTGAATATGTGTGAGCTTTTGCTGCAGTGTCCCTAGTTTTAAGAAGGAGAAGTGTCTGTCCCACCTGATAGAGCAGACAGTAGAACAAATGTTTTGCCAGGGTGTTGAACAGGTATTCACTGATTCATTGGATTTTTATCCACTTTTATTTTGGTCAACTCAAGGTGATGTACACCTTTCACTTAATTCCCCTGAATCCTATTTTCCTCATAGCAACAACTCCTTGAGGTAGGTTGGGCTGAAAGAGAGAGAGACTGGCCTACGGTCACCCAGCCAAATTTCATGCCTAAGGGAGGAATAGAACTCATATTCTCCTGGTTTCTAGCCTAGCATCTTAGTCACCACACCAAACCATCTTTCAGGCATTCGGTTTAGCAACCTATCTGGCACTCAGGATCATATGCCATTATATATTCATGATTGTTTCTGAAACTCAAAGAGGGAAACATAATTTTTTTTGAAAAACAATGAAAACTACTGCCCTAGTAAGTAAGTGAAGCAATGGGTCTTCCAGAGATTATTAGGTTAACATTCCCATTTTCTCCAACTACTGACCATACTGTCTAAAGCCCAATCGCTGACATTGTATACAAACATATTCCAAATAACATTCCATTTATTTGTCAGCTTCCCATGTTTCCCAGAGAT
>JANHZU010004781.1:185160-199785 GCA_032468055.1 Acrochordus granulatus
GGAAGTGATGGGACCAGCTACCATGACCTTTGTTTTTTTAATGTTCGGTTTCAAGCCAGCTTTTACATTCTCTTCTTTGAATTTCAGCAAGAGGCTCTTTAGTTCCTCTTCATTTTTTGCCATTAAAGTGGTATCATCTGCATTTATGAAATTGTTGATATTCCTCTCGGCAATTTTAATTCCACCTTGTCATTCATCCAGCCTGGCATTTTGCATGAAGTACTCTGCATATAAGTTAAATAAGCAGGATGACAATACATAGCCTTGTTGTACTCCTTTCCCAGTTTTGAACCAATCAGTCATTGCACATCCATTTCTAATTGTTGCATCTTGTTAAGCATACAGGTTTCTCACAAGACAGGTAAGGTGGTCTGTACTCCCATCTCCTTAAGAATTTGCCATAATTGGTTGAACGTAAACAGAGCTTTTCCAGTCCTGTTGCCATTGTTGAGTTTTCAAATTTGCTGGCGTATTAAGTGCAGCACTTTAACAGCATATTTTTTAAGGATTTTAAATAGTTCAGCTGGAATACAATCACCTCCGCTAGCTTTGTTGTTAATAATGCTTTCTTAGGCCCACTTGACTTCACACTGCAGGATGTCTGGCTCTACGTCAGTGACTGCACCACCATGGTTATTGACACCACTTCTTAATTGCTTCTGTTTCTGTTAGGTCCCTTCCATTTTTGTCCTTTATTATGCCCATTTTTTCATGAAGCTTTTGCTTGATATCTCCAATTTTCTTGGAAGAGCTCTCTAATCTTTCCCAGTCTATTGTTTTCCTCTATTTCTTTGCATTGTTCATTTAAGAAAGCCTTCTTATCTCTCCTTGCTATTCTATGGAAATCTGCATTCAGTTGGATATATTTTTCCTTTCCTTCTTTCCTCAGCTATTTGTAAAGCCTCATTAGGCAGCCTTTGCTTTCTTGCATTTATGTTTCTTTGGGATGGTTTTAGTACAATGTTACGCACTCTGTCTACCAGATCTAATCCCTTAAATCTACTCATCATCTCCAAAGTATATTCATAAGGGATACAATTGAGGTTATATCTGAACTCATACCTGAATAGCCTAGTGGTTTTTCTTACTTTCTTCAATTTAAATCTAAATTTTGTGATAAGAATCTCATGATCTGAGCTACAGTTAGCTCCAGGTCTTGTTTTTACTGACTGTATAGTTTCTCTATGTTTGGCTGCAGAGAATGTAGTCAATATGATTTTAGTATTAACTATCTGGTGATGTCCATATATAACATGGATTGATGGAAAAGTGTGTTTGTTATGATCAGCGTGTTCTCTTAACAAAACTCTGTTAGCCTTTGCTCTGCTTAATTTTGTACTCTAAGACCAAACTTGCCTGTTATTCCAATTATCTTTTGACTTCCTACTTCATTATTCCAATCCCCTATGATGAAAAGGACATATTTTTTTGGTGTTAGTTCTAGAAAGTTTTATAGATTTTCATAGAATCAGTCAACTTCGGCTTCTTTGTCATCAATGGTTGGGGCATAGACATGGGTTACTGTGATGTTGAATGGTTTGCCTTGGATTCAAACTGAGATCATTCTGTCACTTTTGAGATTGAACCCCAGTGCTGCTTTACTCACTCCTTTATAGACTATGAGAGATACTCCATTTCTTGTCCACAGTAGTAGATATAGTGGTCATCTGAATTAAATTCACCCTTTCCCATCCATTTGAGTTCACTGATTCCCAAGATGTCGATGTTCAATCTTCCATCTCATGTTTGACTTAATCCAGCTTACCTTGATACATAGATCTTCCATTCCAGGTTCCTGTGTAATATTGTTCTTTACAGCATCAGATTTTCCTTTCACCTCTAGACACATCCACCGCTGAGCATCCTTTCAGCTTTGGCCCAGCCGCTTCACTCTTTTTAGAGCTACTTCTAATTGCCCCTCTGCTCTTCCCCAGTAGCATATTGGACATCTTCTGACCTTAGGAGCTCATCTCCTGGCGTCATATCTTTTTGCCTTTTGATACTGTCCATGGGGTTTTCTTGGCAAGGATACTGGTGTGGGTTGCCATTTCCTTCATTAGTGGATCACATTTTGTCTGAATTCTCCACTATGAGCTGTCCGTCTTGGGTGGCCCTGCACGGCATAGCTCATAACTTCATTGAGTTACAAAAGCCCCTTCACCATGACAAAGCAGTGTCTACAAAGGAAATGCTTCCATTTGCAATCCTGCATTGAGAAAGGGAGTGGACCTAATGACTTGAATGGTCTCTTCCAACTGTAGTCCAGGCAACAACTGGTCACTTTTGAAGAAAAGATACTCTGTGCATGTTGGGAGAAATTTCCTCCTTTTTCATGTTACCTAAATGTTCGAGGCTGAAGTCTAGTATAGAAAACAAGTTCTACTGTATAGTTTAGAATCCTATTCATTCTGGGAAAGGAGGGATATCCATTAGAGATTTCTTCCCTTCTCTTTCTAAGCTGAATAAAATATTGGTGCTTGCCAGCTCCTTACAATAAAAGGAACAAAACACAGTTCTATATGGGATAGCTGTACCATCCTGTTTTTTTAAGGTATTATAGTAAAGCTGCTCTTTGGTTCAGAGCATTCTATTAGCAATAACTTGGTATGCAAGTGAACATAACTTCTTCCATAGACTAAAAAAATTCCTTTATTGTAAGTGTTTTATCCCTGTGCTCAGCATTCCTGAGAAGGTAACAAAATCTGAGGGGTCTCTTCAGTAGTGAGATGGGTATTAACTAAAGCTCTCCTTTTGGAATCCCCAAGAGCTTTTTTTCTTTCTCCAGAATGGAGAGTGCCATGAAGAGACCATCAAGTTTGGATTAGAGTGCATGTATGTGGACAGCTGGACAAGGAGAAGAACATACAATGCCTTCAAAGAGGTTCTTGGTTCTGGCGTCAGGCACCACCTGCAGGTAGGGAGTTGTGGATTGTGTGTGGCTTTGCTGAGAGGCAATAGCTTGGGAGAACTTTGGGTTATTATGAAAGGCCAATCAAGATGACAAGCACTTGTTCACATTGTCATCAGGAATTAAACTTGACTCAGTGGTGTTGAATTATTACCGCTCAGTTTAGATGTGTATAGTGAAGCAGGAGTAAGATTTCAACAGTGAACTATCAAAAGTGTGGTACAAAACTTCAAATCTGGGGATCTGCTTATTATCTCAGCAGCTCTCCCAATATATCACCTAATAGCCTTCCTTTCTCTTTGCATTCCACTTCCCAGAACAATGAGTTGTTACGAGACACATTTGAGCTGGGACCACCACTAGTTCTGGATGCAGCCACTGTTAAAGCCAATAAAATCTCACGCTTTGAGAAGGTAGGCCATCAATGCCACTGATATTTCTAGGGGTTTCTCCTTTAGTTTGTTCCAGCTTTGTATGATTTTCTCTGACATCAGAGAACTAAGATAGCCTCCCTCAAAGGGAAAGATGCCAATGAACATAAAGACTTCTCTTTTCAAGCTGTACACAGGCTATATTTAAAAATCAGGGAAGGAGCTTTTGCCTTTGTGCCCTGCTTTTGAATGTTCTACAAGTGTCTAGTTGGCCACTTTAACACCTTCTCTGTCCTTTGGATCAGCTTGGTCCCAGAATTCAGATGGCTCCAACCCTGTTGGCCATTTGAAAGGTTCTGCAGGCTGGCTGTTCCCTCTGGCTTTGGAGCAGAGTGTTAAGTGAGTTTGTCTTCAGGTGACAGAGTAGTATTTTGAATTTTGAGTCATAATATTTTATGATTGTTCTTAATTTGTTTATAAGTCCCCCCAGCTTTGTGTGGCCATACTAGTTGAAGAAATAAATTAAAATGTTGACCTAAGTGTCCTTGTCCTGTTCTAGCAGGGCTACTCTGTCTTTCCTGTGTTACTGTTAAGAATTTCCTGGTCTTTCTTTGCTGCAGAATTATATCAGTGTTGGGGAATCTGCAAGGTATAGAGGAGTCTGGTATCACTATAACAAAGAAATGACTTTGGGCCTGATAGAATTAGATTATGCTTTGCGAGCTTTGAGTGTTCTTAATTGGTGGTTTTCTGAGCTAATCCTGGCCTGTGTCTCTTCTCCCTCTGGCTGCCCCAGCATCTGTATAATTCTGCTGCCTTCAAAGCCCGAACAAAAGCACGGAGCCGTGTTCGAGATAAGCGAGCTGATGTCCTCTGAGAACTTGCTTCCTTCTCCCATTCCTGCCTTCCATAGAAGCCAATGAACTACGACAGACCTGGACTACTGTGAACCTTGCACATGTGGAGAGATCCTGAGATGGCCTCAACCCATTGAAAAATTGGGCTTGGGCCCTGTCCCCTCAACACCCCCACCTTTCTTTGGGGGCTTTTATATATGTACAGAATAATATTTAAATGTCTTGGATGTTTGAATTATGGTGGGATGACAATGGGCAGGTGCCATTTTTATTTTTTTAACCAAAAATTTAAGCGAGGTTGGGTGGTGGGGAGATTATTCTCTCACCCCTGCTGCTTTTTTTAAGCCAGTAATTTTTTAACCCCTTATCCCCTATCTCCGTTACTGAATGTATTAATCAAAGACTGAATCTTCTCCATTTGCCTCCTGCAGTTGTGAATTTTCCCAGTGAGGACCTTGATGCAGAAAGTGGTCTTAGGATAAGGCTATCAACAGAAGCTTCCAGAATGGAGGCTGTGAAAGGACTGGTTTGAGGTTGAGTGCCTTGGAATTTTCCCCTCTGGTGTTGAAGGTATTTTGCTGTGAGATAGATGAAATGTATTTTAGAGATCAGTGAAGATGATTAAAAGTTAGGCTGGATAGCACATGAAGAAGTTATACCTCTTCTCTACTGATGCAGTTGCTTCATGTGGTTGGCCAAATCCTCATATCCTATTCATCATCACTTTTCATTCTGTTCCTGTTCTTCAAGGTTCAGCTTTGCTTCTCACTTACTGAGCTTTATTTTTTTGTTTTTAATGGGAAACTGCTCTACTTCAGTGACAAAAGGAGAAGCCAATCAAAGCAGTGCCCTAAGCTGAAAAAAGGTCCTTTCCTTGTGTTTGGGTTCTTTGATAGGCCTGAGCATTCGTCTTTCCTCCACATGGGAAGAATTGACCCTATTGTGAGGAAATTCTCTGGTAAAAAGAGCAGCAGGCTTTGATGCCACAATAGATTTAATTTCACTTTTAGTATTCATTTTGCAGTGAGAGAAAAACATCATTATACCGTGGCAGTGTTCCTTCATCTTATGACTGCTTCATTGTTGGCTAACTTGCCTCTAATTTTTGCCTGTCTGCTGTTGCAGATGTAACAACTCAGTGTTCAAACATTAGGCGAAGCAATCTTTCTGAGTTGGGGGCACATTTGTAATGTTAAGTGTGTGAAATACACACTGACAGAAATGATCACTGTAGGACATTAATCTGTTTTCAAAATGGTTGCATTAGTTAGCATGATCAGTCACCCAGATTTATTTGCCCCACAATGAACTTTCTGTCTTCTTCAAGGTGTTCTCTGCAACCCAATGGGTCCTTTGTGAAGCCCACAAATTTCCTACAAATAAATACAGTGCTAGAGCTTTGTTCTACGGCATCTCAGCTTTCTATTTAATTTTTAAAATATGCTTAAAATAACATCAAGTGGAACAGGAAGTTTATGGGTGCAGAAGGGGATGTATGAGGCATAGTTAAACCCCCACATACCCAGTTCTTTATCCAACATCATTTTCAGTTAGGTACCCTACCCCAGTTGAAATCATTGTGTCTAAGGCAAAAGTGACTTAGTAGAGATACACTTACATATCTTTTTAGGAAGCACTGAGTTTGCACAGAATCTGCACATATATATCCAGTGTACGAAACCTCAATGCTCCTCAGAAACCTTTGTTGATAAGAATGCAAACTTAACGCTTATTTAAGTGGTATACAAAGCAAAGTTAATAAGATTCTTTTTCCCAGAAAGTATTTGGATTTTTGTCTAAAATACTGCCTCCCTTTCCTGTTTTTCTCAGAAGAGAAATCTGTGTTGGTCTGCTGGACTTCAGATCATGAGGAACAATTTGTTATAGGAAGAAAACTTTTTTGTTTTTTGCAGGAGGATGACTAGCAGAAAAATGCCTGTATAGTCTCAATGTATTCTTGATAAATACCAACTTTTATTTTGAAGCAAAAATAACAGTTTAGACCTGGAATATGAGCTTAAAAAAACCTCAAGGCAAAGCCTCCCCTGAGCCAAGTTCTCCAAGGTCATCTTTAGTGCTTAGCAAGTATCTGTTGACTTGACTTCATTCACTGTGGTTGAAACAACCTGAAGCAGGTTGAAACAGCCCAAGCTGTTCCTAAAGAAGTGTTTCCCAAGGTGATGTGCCATGGAGCCATTCTAAGTCACATGGAGGAAAGAGTCATCAGGTGTTGGAGATCTGATGATCACTGTCCCATTGCAATACTGCTTTATGTAGCTGCTGGGCTCTGTCTCTGTGACCTTTTCTAATTTGTCTGTTGAGAGACTAGACGCTTCTTGTGTAATGTTTTTTTTTTCTTAATTTGCGCAGGGGAATATCGAACAAAACAAAGAAAGTTCTGCTTACCAATGGGAACACTTATTATTCCATTGGTAAGCAGAACTTTTTCCCCAGTGGGCAGGAGTACCTGCAAGGCTCATTTCTCTCTTGAGCTCTGCAGTAAAAGACAAGAGTGTGCTGTAGGGGCTACACCTGCTACTGTATGGTACTATAAGACAGCAAGAAGCAGCAGCCTTGGTAGAGCTCTCTATCCCTCCCCCATGAACACAAAGCTATGAGTTAGGGAGGTCAGGCTTCGGCTCCACTGCCACTTCCAGCTCTTCCACCTCTACATTCTCTCTAAGAGGTACAGGTTGAAAGAGCCAAAAGGAAGCTGTACCACGGGTGCTGTAATCACACACAGCTTGACTGAGAAACCATCTCCACCAGCAGCCATCAGGTGGAAACTGCAGTAGCCTGGTCAATATTACCGTTCCCTGCATTCTGTCTTCCTTCAGGAGACAGCAGGATGACTTTGAAGGAACAGTATTTGCATAAAAAATAGTTCTATGGTATGTATTTTATGGTGGCTTCATGGTTAAAACACTAGGCTTTCAGCCGGAAAATTGGCAGCCAAGTTCAAAATCTAGACACCATGTAATGGGGTAATATTTGCCCCAGCTCCTGCCAACCTAGCAGTTCGAAAACATGCAAATGCAAGTAGATAAATAGGTACCACCTTGGTGGGAAGGTAACAGCATCTGTGTGCCTCAGCATATAGTCATGCTGGCCACATGACCACAGAAGCATCTTTGGACAATGCTGGCTCCCTCAGCTATGAAACAGATGAGCACCACCCCCTAGAATTGGACACAATTAGCAGGGGAAACCTTTATGTAGTGTACTGCATCAACTTCTCTTTTGGTCTTCCCATATCTAGTGTCCAATGTCTGCAGGCATGCTTAGATGAATAGTTGGTAGACATCCAGGTGGGAAGGGAAAGGTGAAAACAAAGGAATCCTCCAGTCACTGTCCTGGAATCCATACTAAACGGTATCTGAACAGCAATATATTTAGGTAGGCAGTATGTTTGGGGGGGTGATTTTTGAATTGCCATCCCTTCTTTCAGTTTCAAGAGCAGCAGGAAAGCCCATAGATGTTGTTCTATGGATGAGTCTATAGTTTCATAAAAAATGGCTTATCACTGTCCTTTCTGCTTCAAAAAAAAGCATTATTCAACAAAAGGGCCACCACAGGCATTTGTCTATTGAATATTCCCCTGTAAAAACAGAAGTGGTTTTAGGGCTAGTAGCAGGACATGTACATGTTCATATTCTTGGTTTGGGCTACAGAAGTATCTCCCTCCATCAGTTTTTGACTTGTGAAGAGCCAAGTATAAATTAGGAAATGGCTTTGCCTGCCTGTCTAATTTCTATTATACTTAACAAAAAAACAGGGAATTTTCTGAAGAGAGTTTTCAGGGCTAGCAGCAAACATTCCTGTTCTTTTATTAGTCCAAGATAATGGCTGGATTCTGTACCCGAGCCTCATTTTTTTAATTACTGGTTTTTTTTCTATAGGTGGAGTCCTTTTTTTCAGCAAAATCTGAAGATCAGAGAAGCCTAGGTTTTTAATTGTAATTCTTCAAACACACCCTCACGTGCAACACTTTTTTTAAAAAAAAAGTTGAGCATGTTGAAAAAAGTGCTCATAGTATCTCTTAAAATTCCACCATCAGTGAGACAGAAAGCCTGTGTGATACTGCTGGAAGCCTGCTTCATAGGATTCCTGGTCAGATATCTGTCTACCCCACAGTGTCCTCCCTGGGCAATCTCAAATGGGCCTGTATTTGTCCTACAGATTGCAGCAGCTGGAAGGCCCATGACTGCTTCGCTAGGACTGCTTTTGGTTTTAGTGATCAGCCATCACGTACCACTTTCTTAAAACTGGTGAAACAATAAATTCCAGTCTTCTAATGCTCTGGAACTTAGTTTCTCCAAAAGAGAGGATGGGAGACATGGGACTCTCTGACTCAGGTTTGAACCCCAAGCTCACTGGCATTTAGTTGTTTCCATAGCTGTAAGCTCACAACTCTCATTTGCCGGATGGCCTCCTCTTGGGACTCCAGCCACTGGGCAAGATTGCGGAGTGATTCACGCTGTAAGACTGTAAAAAAGAGAAAGAGTAACTACATGACTAACAGCAAGTTTATTGACCCTCTCTTTTTGCACCAGTTTAATATAAATGCCTGTCAGCCTGCATCCAAATTTCTCCATCTTTATATACCTATTGTATTTGCAAATTTTGGACAATAATTCTCATGTCTCTAAGCCAATAAGGCCAGTCAGCAGAGATGACAAGATGAAATCCAAAGTATTTACCTTATATCTTCATGTGGAAGGCAGCATAGACCTGACTAAACATATGAAATAAATGCCTTCCCATGCCTGCAAGATATGCACACTTGGGGGTTGCTTGCTGGAGACCCAAAGAGGACTTGGACCTCTTGAGAGGGTTGTGGTGTCCATACAGCAGCCAGCCAGTGGTTCTAATGTCAAGATGTCCTCTGCTTGGCTAGTGTTGAGGTGGCTTGGGGCCATCCCAAGTTCAGAGAAGTGATCAGTTCAGCATTAAGCTATTTAGTGTACTGGGAAGAAATATTCCACTTGCCCTAATGGTTCACATATTGGCTAAGTACAATATTCTGCAATTAATCATGGTTGGCAGAACAGACTAAGCTTTAAACTATGGTTTGGATGCCACATAATAATATGTTAAGTTAAACTTGTAATTGAATATTAGAATTCACTCAGAAAATAATAACATGGGGTACCACCTCCCCATTTAAAATGGAAAGCAAAGAGAAAGATTTGGGAGATGTGGATAGAAGGACAGGTCTCAGGAATGTTCAGACTCTGATCACAGGGAAATTTCTGTCAAAGCAACAGGGTTAGGAATGGATACTGTGGGGAAGGGAAGATTAGCACCCTACAAATATTTTGTAATCTTGCTGTGAAAGCTAGAATATTCTGCAGAATTAAACCTAAATTGTAATTTTAATGTGACCAGTTTACAATTATTTTAAATTATATAATAAAAGTTAACTTGATTCTTTGTTCAAATGTTATTTTTAAAAGTGACTGTTGTTCTATACCTTTCCCACGTCCCATCAATTATTTATTTATTTATTTATTAGACTTATGCCCTGCCCCATTCACAGTGGCAACTCTGGGTAGTTTATAATAAAAATACCAAAAATAAATAAGGTAAAATCCTAAAAGGAGTAAACAAGATGGTGGGAGGTTATAGTAAGGATGGGGCCTTCATTCTACCAGCCACCTCCAAGACAATGTGCCAATGCTTTGGCCCCAAGCCAACCTACAAAGACATGTTTTCAAGACTTTCCAGAAAGCCAACAAAGTAGTAGCTGATCTTGCGTCAGGCAATATGATGTTCCATAGGGCAGGAGCCATGGCAGATAAGACCCTTTTTCTGGAACCCGCCAACCAAAAATCCTTGGCTGATGGGATCTGAAGCATGCCTTTACTGCTGGCATGGGTGAGGCAGGCTGAACCCATTGGGGAGAGCCAGTCCCGCCAACACCCTGGACCCATGCCATGAAGGGCTTTATAGGTGATAGCCATACCTTGAATTGCACCTGGAAGCAAACTGGCAGCCAGTGCAGCATCCAGAGGAATGTGTCAGATAGGTCACTCTAGGGACCCTAAAAACTGTCCATGCAACCACACTCTGTACCAGCTGTTCAAGGGTAGCCCCATGTAGAGCATATTGCAGTAGTACAGCTGGGTGATGACTAGGGCTTGAGTGACTGAGCATAAGGATTCCCAATCTAGGTATGGGCACAACTGGCGCACAACATGAAGTTGTGTAAAGGCTCTCCTAGCCATGACTACCACTTGCTCTTTGAGCAGGAATCATGAGCCCAGGAAAACCCCAAGTTGCACAATGAGTCTGTCTGAGGAGTGCCACCCCAGCCAGCACCAGAGATCTTAAACCCCTGGAAGTCAAGGTCCTATGCACCCACAGCCACTCAGTCGTACCAGGGTTCAGTTGAAAGCTGTTGTCCCCTATCAAGACACTTACAGTCTCCAGTTACTGTGAAAGGTCAGTCACAGCAACACCAGGATGGAGATATAAAGTTGAGTATCTTCAGCATACTGATGATACCTCATCCCATGGTGATGGATGATCTTACCCAGTGGCTTCATGTAGATCTTAAAAAATGAAGAAAGGACCAAGCCCAGCCCAAATGGATACCATGGTTAATGATACTGAAGGCCACTGAGAGGTCAAGTAGAGCAAGGATGGATGCACTATCTCCCTCCTGCTCTCCCCAGGTGACCAGTGCCATTTCTGTCCCATATCCAGGTCTGAAACCCAACTGAAAAGGGTCTAAATACTTCATATCTAGTGAGAGAGAGTGGGAGGAAAAGGCATTCCCAAATCAGAAAAGGATATGATGATGGTAGTAAAACCAATAGATTTATGAGATTATACTTCCATTCCAAAAAACAAAAAAGCACCCCTCCCAGGGTGCACCACAAAACCTAGACAAATCACCTTATAGTTTATTGTGTTGTGTGAACCTAATTTTGCAGTTTGCACAATAATTATCAAAAGCAAGCTGAGGCATTTCTCCTTTTTCTCCATTAGTGTAAACTGCTTTAAGTGTTATATGTACAGGATCTTATTTAAGATGTCACTCTGGAGTCTTCCTAGATTGATGTGATTCTGGGGTTGACCTAGTCATGAAACCCCAGAACTTCTGATGTTTGTTATTGTTTTATTTCCTTCTTTCCCACTGGTAGAATAGGGCTTTTTTTTAGAAAAGCTTGCAACCATATTACACTTGCAAAGAAGGCACTTGGTGCTAAACTTCAGCACGAGCTTCCATTTTATGTTTAAAATGGGAAGAATGTTTTCATGTGATTTATGCAATAGGTGAGCCAATGTGTAACTACAAAAATACCTAATCATTGCACAAAAATGTCAGGTGAGATATAGCTTTACATATTAGATATGGAAGAATAAATGTTACGGCAGCAACTATATTTTGGAAAGAGAATGACAAGGGAAGCAGATGATTAGAAGCACTGGGCATTTGAAAGCCTGTGTTTTCCTCTAATTTAGCCAGAAGAACCTTTATGGCATTTCCTGAATTCCCATCAAACTTTCTGCTTGAGTAGACTTCATGAGAGAATGCTCATTGAAAATGCTTTCTTCCCTGTGGCAAATAAATTTTGTACCATCTTGGGGCTTTTTATTGTCTCTTATCTGTAGCCATCAAACTCCAAACTTACCGCTCAGGTACACAGCCAGAGTAGCTAAGCCAAGACTGGCCACAACGAGCACTCCAAGGAGAGCAAAGAAGGCAGTGGGGCAACAAGCAGGTCTGAAGCAAGGGCAGCAGATGAAAGCAGGGAGGAGGTGGAAATTCTGGGCTGGGGGAAAGACAGAGTCATCTTCATTTGGGAAAGAGAAACGCTTGGAAGAAGCCCTGTGTTGAGGCCATGGAGTGGTGGGCTGTGACTGGCTGTTTCCTGCTAAAGAAGGAGAAAGAAAAATGAGTAAAATTGGGTGGGAAACAGACTTTTGGTCCAGGGACTATCCCCAGATCCTTCAGCCATCTACTCCAGTTAACAGAAGCTTAACCAGAAATAGTTCAAAGAATGAAGGGCAAAGAATAATCTCAAACATTCTTGGAAACATACCTTCAGAAGCCTTGGTGTCCTCACTCCTGGTGGAAGCATAGTGCAGGTCACTAATAGATTCCACTGTGTGCAGATTGATGTCTTCCCTGTCATTGTGTACAATGAGTTCCCTGTCAGAGGAAGTGGAGTCCTTCACCAGGGTATCTGCACAGAAAAAGAAATGGAGTTCGGCAGGTGAGCAGGAGCCAGTCTTCCAGAACAAGGTGCACAGTTGGTCTCCTTGTGCTCGGAGATCTGATGGATAATTTTCCACCCTGAGCAGAGAAAATGTTGCCTTTTTTAAATGGGGACTTGTCCCTTTTTATTTTCCTCCCTGCTTCCTGTGGTTTCTGACCAATTCAGAGATGGAAAACCACCAAATTCATCTGTTTATTCGATTATTGCTAATGTTTCTAAAATTATTTCATCTCTAGAAAAACAGAAATAAACTTTCTTGGAGTAGAGTAAGCTGAGCCAAACTGCCAAAATATAAAGGATCGCTTTAATATGCAAGATCATAAAGTAATACTGTTTTACTTAAACTGACAGCTGGGATCAAAGAAATAGAAAACATTACTAACTTGACGTGAAAATTTTAGTTTTCTGAGAGTTGCCGTAAGAGAGATGAAGACCTCCTTGCTTTGCAATCTGGGCTTCCCAGTGTGTGTGTTGCTGCTTTTGGACAGCATGTTTTGGGATAGTCACTTTGGTAGTGGACCCGGGCATCAGCTCGCGCTAACTGGAGAAAGAGAGATGAGCAACTAAATCCTCTAAATCCATTATTGTTGCAATGACAGCCAATGATCACAGCATCTCCCCTTTTCCCCCTTCAGATTTCAGGAGGTGATGTCGGGGCATCTGAATGAAAGCTCGGCCTGCTGAATCTCAGCCGGGAAGACAGCTGTTAATGGGACAAATTGCTGCCAAGCTAGCAACCTGATCCCTGGACAGGATAGTTTCCTGGCAGCTAGATCCTGGCCTCCCATTTGGAGTCATGGTTTTCAAGGGCATACGGAGAGTAAGGAACAACTTGGATGGTAGGGAAGGCTTCCTCCCTCTTTAATTAAAGGATGGAGGGAAGAATGATGCCTTCTGCTGCTCTGTGCCACAGATGACATTATTTTGTTCATCATGTCTGTGTGAAAGCACCCCTTGAATATTTTCATAGCTGTGCTCATCTGTGCAAAGTTAACTTGGCAAGACGTAAGAGAGCATAAGCCTGGAACTTCAGGAAAGGGAACAGAAAATAAGTTTGGCCGTTTTGAAGATTCCTAAACGGTGTTAAGAGAATTACTGCGCAAGTCTGTTGTCTTAAAACAATGGTAGCGAGGAATGTTTGCTCAGTGCATGGAGCCAAAGGAACAAATTACATGTAATAACTGCCAAGCAATCAATAATAAAGAACAATTTAAAAGATTCCAAAGTAAGATAAGGCAGAAAATGTTCTCCGTATAATAATGATGTGCCTTAAAAACACACAAAATTAGAAGAGAAAAACAACATATAGAACTTTCACATCTTTGTGAAGAAAAATAACGAGTAAATGCTGTGTGTACGCACAGACAAAATTACATCATTTTGCTAGGCATCAGTACACAGGAATTAGACCCCATCATCATGTGGAACAGTTCATAAAGCTTGAATTTATTGAGAAAATGCTTTTTTCTGTAGCAAATGATCCAGCTATAAAATTAACTTCATTGGGTTGTGGTCACATTCATCAATTTGTATGGCTTCAAACAAGAATCAGCCTACATTGGTTAATGCCAGATAAAGCTTTAAAAGGGTTCCAGTCACGAAGGCTGAATTTGTTTTCTTAGATGTTTTAAAGGGAGGATCACAAAAATTATATAAGATTAGAGGAATAATTTTATCAGTTCTGCAAGCAGTGGAATATGTTATATGTTATTTGGCAACAAGAAAGAAGACTGATGAGTAAATTTATCACCTTTTGTTTATTATATAAATTTTCAGGTAATTTTTAAGATTATATATAAAACATATATGATACTACAAGTTCCCTTCATGGATCACTGCCTTGTGGTGAAGGGGCTTGCGTAACTGAGTGAAGCTATGAGCTGTGCCATGCAGGGCCACCCAAGACGGACAAGTCATAGCAGAGAATTCTGACCAAATGTGATCCAGTGGAGAAGGAAATGGCAACCAACTCCAGTATCCTTGCCAAGAAAACCCCATGGACATTATCAAAAAGCTAAAAGATATGATGCTGGAAGTGACCCCCTCAAGTCAGAAGGTGTCCAATATGCTACTGGGGAAGAGCAGAGGGCAAGTACAAGTAGCTCCAGAAAGTGCGAAGTGACTGGGCCAAAGCTAAAAGGATGCTCAGCTGTGGACTTTTGAGAGTCCCCTGGAGTTCAAGGGGATCAAACCAGTCAATCCTACAGGAAATCAACCCTGATTGCTCATTGGAGGGACAGATATTGAAGTTGAAGCTCAAG
>JANHZU010004781.1:201211-214644 GCA_032468055.1 Acrochordus granulatus
TTTTATCCAAAAGGCTTTCTCAATTCTCAATTTCAATTGAGAAAGCCTTTTGGATAAAAGGTGAAATGTCTTCTACTTGAAAAAAAAATCCAATCCAGATGCCTGCTTTTTAAACTTTGTTACAAAGGTAATGAGATGAATTGGGCTTCAGCTAGCATAACTGAGTATTGGAATCTAAAACAGCTAGAGGATTACCAGCTTCAGAAAGGCTGATATAGCCAGCCAGAAACCTTATTTTTCATGGGAAACACCTATGTGCCATTAAATTCACTGGTCAAACAAATCTTGCATGTTTTATGATGGCTAAAGAGACTGACAGATTCGTCTAACCATTGTGAGAAGTGAATGCCTATAATTCATTCAGCAATCATTTTAGTTTTGTGTTTTTACTTTTCGGAAACACTAAAAGTAATTAAATTACTTTACATAACAGTAAAGATGTGGTATGGAAAAATGTAGGATGTTCTAATATTTTATTTTCTGCAAACAAAAAATCCCAACTCCTATTATGAATACAAAATTTCTAATTATGCATAGTTACTTACATAAGTTTATTTTTTCAACACAAACTGAATATTTTCTGATGCAAACTACAGAAATTATTTGCATAAAATTATTTTTTTTAAAACAATTCCAATTCCAATTCTTTGGGAAAATCTACAATACTGATTAGCACTATAGTCAGAATAAAAATCTACAGCAAGAGGTCAAATTCCTCTTATTTAATTATTCAGCAGTTTAGCCTGTTCAAGAAATATTAATTTATCTCTACAGCTATTCTTTTAATTGGTAGCTTTTGGTTTCTATTTGCTTTCTTATTGTCTTCAAAATTAATGATTGAACGTTAGTGACCACAGTTCCATTTTTAAACATAGTATTTTAATACTGCAGTTGATAACTCAGACTCAAATACAGTTTATTGAGTAGCCATGAACCTGGAAGTTTCTCCTGAATTTAGTCTACTCCAAAGGTAATTGGAAGAATATAACATACTGCTGACAGAAGAGTGAGCCAAATAGAAGATATAACCATGATCTGGGGTTCGGTTATTTGAAGGACCATCTTTTCTTAGTTATATCCAGCTGACCCACCAGGAAGGGAAAAGAGGGGATGTTATGGGTCCCCTCTCTTAGATGGTCCAGCTGGTAGGACCTTCTCCATGGTAGTTCCCTCTCTGTGAAACACCAACCCTACAGAAATAGGTTTGGCCCCCACTTTGACACTCTTTTGAAAAGCCCTGAAGACATAGTTTTGCCAGTGGGTGTGGGAATGCCAGTGTGATCTGGAGCCCATCAAGTGGTTGATTGGATTGTTGTTGCCAGAGAGGTGTGGGTTTATTGGGTTTTGTATTGGGGTTTTATTTCTGCAAGTCCCTGGAGTCATTGTGAGTGAGTTGGGAGGTCATATAAATTTTCTTAATAAATAAATAAGTTTATACCTCCTAGGGCTATCATTGCCCCTTTCTCTAAATATCCTAGAGTGCTTACCTCAGCTAGATACCTTGCAGAATGACTGTAGGAAACCCTGGAATATGGTATCACAGGAAGAGGCTGGTCTATGCCAAACTGTGCCACACGGAATGCCTCTCTGAGACGGTGATGTATATAATGCTGGTGGTGTGAAGATGGAAGTTTAAGAGGAAGGTAGATACTGGGATAGAGGGCTGAGGAAATTTTCCACAACCACATGAGCTGATCATTCCATAGGACCTCCTTGGGATTGCAATGGCCAGTATAGTTCTCTTTTCTCCATTTGTCATTGAAGCAATCAGGAAATCTGTAGAAGCCCCAAAAACCACATGGCCTCAGCTTCTTTCCCAGAGCTAGTGTTGTCTCCATCAGCATCTGTGAGGCCTGTTCAAACTCTACTTTAGCTAAGTAAGATTGTTCTTCAGGAGGGAATCCATAAAATTGTTCCCTCACCCATTGTTTAGAGGCCTCCCTATACAGATTCTTGTGCCCCCAGTTTCGTCTCCAGAGAGGTCGCCATTCTTCCCAGTCTACTACTGCCAGACCTTGGAAGTCATTGTTCAAGAGTTCTGTGATTTCCTCAGTGACTTTCTCTAGATGCCCTTTCAGATTAACGTTCTGAGGGATACCCCCATTAAGCCAGTCACCCTGTGAAGATATGTAGGGATACAGTCCAAACTTGTTTTTGTAAAAAATAGTCATGTTCTGTCCCTGATATACATTGCCCTTGTTCTCCACAATGCCATAGACTTCCAAAGGTAATCTGATCCCAAAGTGCTTTTGACATCTGGTTGTGGGTAAATTCCATACCACAACAAATGGCTCATGCTGGATGATAGGCCTGGCAGCTGTCTTCTCTGCGCTATTCCCTGCCATGTATCTAACAGATTCCCTGCCATGTATCTAACAGCCATAGAACAGAAGGTGACGTAGATCCAGATGGTTCTCTCCAGGATCATGGTGGATGAAATAAACTGGTGTCTCCTCTGGAACACCTCAAGCTTTGTTCATAAATGAATTTCCTGACAAAGAGAAAGGGGATGATAGGTTAAATAAAATCTGTCTGTCCCTTATTTATAGATTACTAACAACTCAATACACATAATACATTTAAAAAAATAAATCTAATGAAAGCAAATCATTAGCTACAGAAGGCCTTGTAATTACAGCAGTTAAAATGTCAGATTAGAATTGGGGTTACCAAGCTTTCTCAAAATAACCAATGAGTAATGTTATAGACAACAGCATAAATTTAAAGTCATACTATTCATGAATCTCTGATTGTTTTCAGGACAGTCATTATTTTTCAAACTGTCACTCTCTCACAAGTTACTGACTGTGGAATAAAATGCCAAAAGAAGAAAAGAAAGCATCTCTCCAAATGATTTGAAATCAGGCTACCTTAAGGAACTAAGGTAGTTTGATTGCTATCAGATCAGGTTTGCAAACATCTGTGATCTTTGGAGATAGTTTACTTCTTTGGACCATAGCTTGCAAAATAACATTTTGTGACAACTAGGAAACAGCCTTTCTTGTGATGGTGATGTCCTATGGAACAACCATCTCCCCTTTGTTACAAATCACGCCTCAGGTATGTGTTAAGATAAAAATATGTCTTTTGTATTGACCTTCCCCAACCACTACCTGTCCCAATCAATCAATCTTTATTCAGCCATAGACTAGCAACTAAAACACAAAAATTGTGATTAGGATAAAGAAGGAAAAATACAATCATTCTAAAATATCTAAAAAGTGTAAGGAAAAATACTATGGCATACTGTACAAACTATAGAACAGTACTTAGCTGTGGTGAAAAAATCAGATTGATCTGATAGCAACTTAAGATAAAACAAATCAGGATATTTAATAAAGCATGGAGATACTAATTCCCGACAAGCACCTCCCTAACAGGGACAATATGGAATAACATGTTCCATCGATTTAATTGTTCCTCTACCACATGGACAGTCTCTGTTCAAAGGTGATTTTTTGGTATCTCCCTTCAGTAAGAGCTATTGGGAGGGCATTGAATCTGGCTAAGGATAAAGCCCTTCTAAATTTTGGGATTATTAGGCGACTAAGATAACTAGCTGGTTAGAAAAGGTGCACAGAGTGGTTCAAAAAGGTGTTTCAGAGTAGAACAGGAAAGTCTGTTCGCAGCTTTAAATCAATGGCCTACTGTTTGAGATCAGCTAATGCATGTTCAGCGCCCATCAACAAGATAGCTTGGCATATATTGTCAGGTACCAGAAAGACTGAAAGCTGTTGTTCATAATTAAAGGGACCAAGCTGGCTGAAAAAAAGAGGAGAAGATGGAAATCCAGGCAGTAGTTTCTTTTATAAGTAGGTCAGCTTCACAATGAAAGACCATGTTCAAAATGCAACAAGTTGTACCTGTCCCTAATATTTGTCTTTTTAAGTGATGCTTTTCATGTTTCAAACTTTTATAACTGGTGTAGATCACTTAAGGAAGTTGATTATGAAAAGTGTCATTCACATAATAACATAAGACAAAAGAGACTGGCTTTGGCAATTCCCACTGCTGACATATGATTCCTAAGGAAATGTAGTGGGGACAAAACATTCTCCATATGTTCACATCCAGGTAAGTGAAGAAACTCCTCAGGAGGTAAATATACACTAAATTTGTAACATGGAAATAATGTTTAAGTGGGAACCTCCTGGCAAAAACTGCTGTTAACCAGGTGACCTAAATCACTAATGAATAGGGCTTGTTTGGATCAACACAGAAAGAGCTGGGAGAAGTGACTCTACGGCGGCTATGCATCTTCCCAACCAAGACATGCAAGCTCCAGTCTGGGCAGCTTCCACTTGGTGGTTTGCATTTGTTTGCTCTGTGAACATCTAGCCAAAGAAACTGTGGACCAGTCTCTTTCTACAGTTTTAACAACTAGCTTGTGTTCACCTTGGCTTTTGATTTCTCCCAAATTATAGTTTGGAAAGAAATCAAAGTAAGCTAAAATGCAACTTTCCCATTCTAGTGTCAAATAGATGTCAACTCCCATAAACCTCAACAAGGTAATTATGGGAACTGATCCTCTCCTTTACTTGGAAGGTACCAGATTGGGGGAAGCTAGAATACAGTATTTTTTGCAATCCATACATTCTGATTAATCCAAAAGGGCTTCAGATAAGAACAACAAACTCCAAAATGTGATAAGTCAATATCAGACTCTTTTCCACACTTGTATCCTAGCAGGAACGACAAGCTTGAAATCCAAGCTTCATTGCAGACCAGATTGTTAATTCTTTGTCTGATATTTTGCTGGCACTTTAAAGCTCTAAATTAGCAACCCTGATCATCATGGGACTACTCCAACAGTCACCTCATCATTTTACAATATTTCCTGTTTGTGGTAAGCCAATGAGTCTTTTCTCCTAACTGCTTTTTATGTGGTGTGCAATAGTTCCTGCTCCTGTTTTCTTTTGCTTGATCTGTGTTTTTGTTTAAGATATACGTTAACAGACATTCTTTTACTAAAATATGTATACTGTCTCTCATTTAAGCAAAGGTGCCTGGACATCTACCCATGTTTCTATGCAAGAAAGTAGACAGACATGCAAGAGAATAGATTTTATCTTGATAAAGATAGAAATAGCTCAAGGACTGTACTTGAAACCAGGAACTGAACAGTATTCTGCCCAGAATAATAGGACACATGTATACCTTCCTTAATGTGCCATGTTAATACCTGAAATCAGAGGTGCTGGATTGTGATTTTGCTTAGACTAAATTACTTTCAAGAGCCCGTTTGGTGAAATGGTTTAAAGTACCTGGTTTCAACCCTTAGTACCTAAGGTACTCAGTACCCTAGTACCACCTTAGGCACAAAGCTAACTGAGTGACCTTGGGCCAGTCACTTGCTCTCAGGCCTAGGAAAAAGGCAAGGGCAAACTCTTTCCAAAAACCTAGCCAATAAAATTGCAGAGACTTGTTCAGGAGTCAGGACAGATACCAAAAACAAAAACCTTATGCAATATTCTGAAAAGCACTAAACTGAAGATACTGTGTATTGGGTTTAGCCATTCAGTAATGAGAGGGAAATAGTTTGCAGAAGACTACAAGAACATTTCTTGCGATCCCTGGGTAGGGGGAATGCAGAAGACCATTGTTATTTCAAGGAGTTTAGTGCCCTATTTTGATTTCTTCATATTAAAAAAAAGTCTAGAAATGCAGAGCTTATTCCGACTGACCTGCTTGTATTTCACCCTTGATTACTAGATAAAAGAGAAGGAGGGGGAGCTCCTCATGTAGCTTTAAAGCCTTTCTCACTGTGAACATCTCAGTCTTTTCATTCACATCCCAGAGTCATGTGCCATCCAGTCATGCTCAGGTCTTGCAGTCTCATAACTATGACAGGGCCATGAAGTCATATGCCAATAAAAACTTTGAAGTTATTGTTTGTTGAGAGATTCTGCACAGAACCTAGTGCTGGATACTTTGGAAACTGGCCACCATAGAGGTATCTCTGCTATTATTACTGAGCTCCTGGTAGCTTGTAAGAAATTTGGGTATTATCGTGTAGCTTGTAAGAAATTTGGGTATTATCGTGCTTGGTATGTATGCTTTTTATATCATACTTTTAACTTCTTGCTTGTGCTAATAATAAAGCTTAAAATCTCTTTATTTATTGCTGTGTTTATTGTCTCTGGATCCAAAAGAACCAATTGCCTGATTGGGACTTCCTTAAATTGGAACAAAATAAACTATAAAGAACTGAACGCATCTGCTTTCCAATTCCATGCCACTCCTTCCTTTTCCACTTTTGCACTACAAAGAACTTTCATACGATATAATTCCTGAATAACTTTATTAAAGAGAATTTCCCTCTCTCTTCCTTTCAAATACTTTTGGCTTTCCTCTTCATCTTCAGGACTTTTTTCCATTCTCTCATTTTTTTCCTGTTGTTTTTCTCTTGTCAGTATTCTTACTTTCCTGAACAACTCTTATTGCTGCCATAAGCTGAGGTACCTACAATTTTCAGCCTTCCCTCCCTATTCTATTTCTCTCTCCCAACAACCTGCATTAGAGCAAATACTAGACTCGTGTTGCAAGACGGGGTGAGACTGCTGGTAAAAACTGAAATGAAATTCTTGGGAGATGTGCAATAGATAAGCAATAGAAATAGGCAAACTGTTTCTTCTAGGAGACTGTCTAGGCCTCTCAAGAGGAGCAATCATATTTTCCTAACAGTAGCAGTTGTAGGAAAAGACATTTATAAAAACGCTTAAGATTCAGATATTACTATGATAAAAGCTTTCAAGTCCAGCCCATTTACTACTATCACTAATATACTAGAGTAGGAAGCAGGCCTCTCCCCACCCCTCCAAGTTTAATAGACTAGAATAATTTCTTAAGGGCTCCTCTTCTGCTATTTCCAGGGAGGAAAAACTCCCAGAGCTATCAATGTAAACTGTGGATCCCTGAAATCTTGCAGAATTTCCATGTACAGAAGTACACTTTGCTCCCATGTCCACATTATTTTTTCCATGTTTCCATTTATCCAATAAATGGCTAATTCAATGTATAAACTCTGGTCTCCTGGGGTAATAGACTACTTTTAATTGTCTCCCCTTCCAATTAATTAGGGCTGTTGGTAGGATATAATTATATGTGCCAAAAGTGAAAGCAACATTTTCTGCTTGCACCGTCTTTTAAAAACATTAGTCTGGAACCTTATATACTCAGCCAGAGCAATTAGCCCTTCTTGCACCTCCTCCTCTGTTAGACTGATGGATTTCAACCCTGATTGCTCATTGGAAGGACAGACGCTGAAGCTGAATCTCAAGTACTTTGGCCACATAATGCGCAGGGAGGACTCATTGGAAAAGATGGTGATGCTGGGAAGGATTGAAGGGAAGAGGAGACGGGGACGGCAGAGGATGAGGTGGATGGATAGCATAGTCGGTGTGATGGGTGTGGGCTTGGGCGGACTCCGGGAGGCAGTGCAGGACAGGGAGGCCTGGTGTAATGCAGTCCATGGGGTCGCAAGAGTCAGACATGACTGCGTGACTGAACAACAACAACATGTCATTCTCCATGTCCCATCAGGCTTTTTCAGAAGCTATACAGAGGAATTAAAAAGAGAGACTGCTGGTCTTAAGATTCCTACTCCCAAGGAATTTTAAGATATCTCTTTATGCCCCTGCTGACCCAGGCATGGAATATTATTTAACAATTATTGGCTTTTCAGATGGAGGTATTTTTGAAGGTTTCCGTTTTGCTCTTTCCATTAAAATAGCTGGAATTTTAATAGTAAAATTGCACATTGGGGTCCGTAATTCTCACCCTTGCAATTCATAAACACAAGATCAGTAAATAAATAATGGTAAGTAAGGAGATTGGTCTCCAGGGATAGCTATCTTTATTATCCTTACAACTGGAGCCTTACCAAATCCTTAATCCAGAGGGTAGGGCACCCCCAATTTCTCTTCAGGTGGGGCTCTGGGGATAATTTCCCTCACCTGTGCATTTTCTTGACCTCTTTTTCTGTCAGGGGCCCATTTTCTATTGTCAAATTTTCTTTTCCAAAAACTGTTTCTTTAGCCACTCAGGTACAAGGCTTGGGAGAATGTTCTCTCTGTATGTTTCCTAATTGCCTTATCGGCACTACAATCTCCCCCCACGGTTACTCCCTGTGCTGGACTTAGTAAAGACAGCAAAGGACTGCACATATCGAATGAGTCCTCATCCCAGCTGTGAAATGTTGAGAGCCAGGTCTTATAAACGCTGGCTGATAAATTCCTGCTTGTAAAACCATTCCTCCTAATTGATCCACTACCTCTTCAATAGAATGCCATGAAGGAATTTGTTCTTCCCAGTCCATAGCAGCAGGGAATCTGGCTTGTATAGTTAGTACACACCAATCAAATAAGGATCCTGCTGCAGAAGCATTAGGCAATCTCAAACAGTGATTATTCAAGACCCATTTAGATAATATCCCTGACTTAACTACTCTTATCTAAAGGCTATTAGCTCCTTAATCCCACACTCTTACTAATTATTGCCTTAACCTCTCTCCTGGCTTCTGCCTATTAGTCTTAGACAGGTCAACTAATTCCTCCTACATATAATCTATGATGGTATTTGTTGCCTGTGGATTGCCAGGTGGCCCCTTAAATTTATTACAGACCAAAGGTTGTGCTTTAGCACTCAAACACATCTCCTCTGTCAAACTGGATTCCTCATCATCAGAATTCCACATATCTCCCATCTTGAGCTTCTGGATTCCAATTTTAGGATGAGATAAGAACGCTATCTTTGGGAGGATTGGGTACACACCTCTTCTTTGCATGTTTTTAATGCTTTAATTTTGCAAACTGAACAACCATAGATATAGCTCATTCCTCTGCTAAATCTTCTCCTCTTGGGAATGTTCCAGTACTGCTCTCAGGAGGGACTGCTGATCTTTATAAGGGATCATTTCATCAGTTTGTTGCTCTTTTCTTGAGTAGCTTCTACTTGTTCCCAGATGTTATGGAATGCAGTAAGAAAGACCTACTCTCAAGACCTGCATGCATTGATACACTGACTTGGGAGGTGAGTCTCCAAATTGTGTCAACTCATGCTGGCATGACACCAGTGGGGTCACCTGGTTTAATATTTGAGCCACTGGCCCCCAGACACTTGTGCTAGACCAACCAGGAATATAATTCTGGCCAATTTTTTAGCAGATTTTCTTTCTCAGAAGGGCAATGTCACTGGACCAATTATGCTTTGCCAAGTGTCAGGACAGTGGATTGGTGCCCAGACAATTGGTGCTTTTGGATCCAGAAACAACAAGCATACCAGTAAATAAAGGGATTTTAAGTTTTATTAATAGATCAAGCAAACAGAGTTAAAAGCATAACATAAGAAGTATACATACCAAGCAAAGTAATGTCCAAATCTCTTACAAGCTGTCAGTTCTTTAATAATGACAGCAGAGATACCCCAAGACGTCCAATTTCCATAATACCCAGCATTAGGTTCTGTGCAAAAGCTCCCAACAAACAACCACAACCCCAAGGTTTATATCAAAACCTGGCACCATGATTCCATGATTGCTATGATTATGGGACTTCAAGGCCAGCCCCTTGACTGGATGGTATATGACTCTGGGATGGGAATTGAAACTCTGAGACTTTCACAATGAGAAAGCTTTGAAGCTAAATGAAGATCCCCACCCCACTTTACTCAGTAAACAAGGTAAAAAACTGGGCTTGCCCAGAATGAGCTCTAAACTTCTAGACTTCAAAACATATTACTAAACTCCTTGAAATAACAATAATCTTCTGCATTGCCACTGTGGGCTTCCCCCTGAAAAGCAAGGTCTTAGTTGTTAGAAATCAGGAGATCATGAGTTCTAGTCCTGCCTTAGGCATGAAAGTTAGCTGGGTGGCTTTTGGTCAGTCATTGCCTCTCAACCTAACTCACCTCACAGAGTTGTGGGGAAAATAGAAGGAGGAAGGATATTAAGTACGTTCATTTCCTTGAGTTATTTATACAAATAATAAAGAATACCAATTAATAAAATAATAAATAAAATAATTTAGAAGCTACAGCTGACCCCTGGTATGCCCATGTAACCTCGCTGCTAAATGATCTGGCAGGGTGGGAATACTCTGGCTCCCTTATGTGAAACATTGTCTAGTGGTACTGAGAGGTATATCTTATCAGACATGACACCTACCTTTTGGAATAGCCTCCTCCCTGAGTTTTGGGTGGCCTCGACTCTATTGATCTTTCACAAAACCTTGAAGACCTGGATTTTTCCCAGGGGTGCTGAGGCCAGGATGTTAGATTTGGGCATTTTTAATTATTTGCTGCCTTATTCTTTTCTAACATGTGATTTATGTATTGTTAGATGCCTAGAGTCATTTGGTTAGGATGGGTGACTCTATAATTCCTTTAAATAAACTAATCAATCAAATCTTAGGAAATGGGCTTTGGTCAGACAAACTACAGCATATTGTGTTTTGTAAAGTCAGGGAAAGAGTAATGCAGTAAGATTAGATAGCAAAAGGCTGGGCTTTATTTGCCCAAATCCTTCATACACTTCCAAAAGTGTATGAAGTCACTCTTTAAAGAGTTTCTTACTTTTAAGAATTAAACTGTTTTGCGAAGTTTTAAACTGATCTGGAAAAAAAATCCTGAACTGAATTTTGTTTATTTCACACCACATACACACACATACACAACTTCTTTTAGGTATACATATCTTTTAAATCACTTTTTCCAGTCCATTCTTTTGCAAGGCAAAGAACCTTTGTATTCCACTGATGAAGAAAGTTGGATTTTATATGCTAAGCCATTATTTTTTTCACCCAGAAAATCTAGAATCTCTTTTCTGCTACCTGACATCATCGTAATACTTGGCAATGCCTAATGCAAATGCTTACAACCTCTTTTCACGTTTCAGCTTAGGACTTTTTCTAAATGCAGACTCCACAGCGTCAGCAATGCTACTTTCTGACTTTTCCCTGCCTTTTGCTTTATCCTCTTCTTAAAAAAGATAGGCACAAAAAAGCAGAGAGCAAAAGTTCCTTCCAACATAACTTTTAATATATGGCCTAACATACTTTGGGTCCAAGATTCCTCTATCAAGGCTATTTCTCCTGGCTGTTTGCAACCTGCTACTCTGATGTTTCAACAAGGACCAACTACAAATGCACTAGGTCACATAATACTGTATTACTTAAGCTAGAGAAGATGAGAGGGTCTCATCTGCCTGATGGAAAGGACTGAAGAACTTTGAAGCACAAACATTATTTTCTAATGTGTGAAAATGTGTGTTTTAGGCATTCTTTTACATAAATCAACTTTTAAGTTATTTAAATTACTTAATTATTTAATTATTTGCACCATTTCAATGTTCAGCAAAGTAGTATTTAATTCTGCTGGGTAATTCTAAAAAAGCACTTATCACATGCAGGAGCAAAGTTGCCAGTTGAAAAAGAATAGCACTGGAAGCTGGAGGTGCAGCAACCATTTCTTAGAAGCAAATCTACCATGTTTAGTGCAATGGGACCAAGAGTCCTTTTTATATTTTCACTGCGCAATTCAGTTCACAAAATGTTATGGGTCAATAAAAAAAATTTAAATCGTGGCACACTTCTCACTGCTTTTTTCTATTTATCCTTTTTTCCCCCACCAATCTACATATTCATAAAAGAGGAAAAGCATAATAGTAGTGTAGTCTTCTGACTGGGAATTTGGATGGGAAGGATGGGATTGGGAATAAGAAAGCACCATAAAATACTATGCATAGGAATACTTCATAAATGTCATTGCCTGGATATACTTTCAGACTGGGAAATTATTTTTGTTCCATTTTTTTTCAGAAGTAATCCATTTTTTCTACTTTCTGTCTTATTTTGTTCTGAGTTGCTTTTTCAGGTACTATCTGTGCTCTAAGGAAGCTGGTGTAGAATTTCAGATTCTACTGCATCCTCATATGGAGAAAAATATATATATTCTCTATATAAAAGAGAGGTTACCTGTGATGTGAGCGTTGCATTTAAGGTAATTTTCCATTTGCTCAAAAAGGCAACAGAACAAGGTTCAGTGTGATAATTCTTCAAGCCACACTTACTGGATCTTTTCCCACTAGCAGTTAACCAGAGCATGTTCCATGATCTTGCCTTCCTCTTGTCTCCAACCCATAGCTGAGGCATCTAGATGTCTTCTTTAGATTGCCAGCATCAGTTTTCTCTCTTCGGTAGCTATCAAGCAACATGTTTTTCTAATGTGCTTCTGTAACATTTTGTCAATGACACTGCCAGGTGATCTCTACGGAATGGTATACGCCTGGTACTTGTTGGTCTGATCATGTTATCCAAGTCAATAGTGCCCCTCCCCTTCTGTCTCTTAGCAGTCTCCTACAAAAACATCCTGCTTAGGGCAGCAAGGCTGATTCTTCCAAAATGAGATTTCACCCAATTTCTGACTCAGGGACCAGATCAGCTCAAATTACAGCTGACTTGCCACAGAGGGAGGGGAGTTACATGGAGAAGCAGAAAAGAGTCTCTTCTCTCTGCCACTTTGTGGTGTAATACTTACCACATCTATCAGGCTGTGCTTGAACTTGGTTTTTGTGTTCTTCTAGTGCATATAATGATGCAGCCGAGTCAGTTTATGTAGTCTCTTTTCACCTGTCAACCATTGTTTAGGGTAACATTTCTGACTAGAAATCAGAGGCTGGTTTTGAAGAATCACAGATCAAATGCCTCCTCTTCCCACTTGACCTATTACCACTATTGCTTCTAACAGGCAGCTGATGCAGATTCCCAAACCACGAGACAAATAGCTAAGCCTGTGGATCTTGGCGTGCATCTCATTGCTAATGAGTCAAAATCATCACCAATACTGCAGTGCCATGACTGAAAACTCCATCAGCTGGCAACGGTTGCAAAGACAGAGAAACTTCCCTGCACTGAAAATGTGAAGCGCATTCTCCAATTGTAAGCCAGAAGAGATATAATTAGGGCTGTCAATGGAGGCAGCAAATTGGTAGCCATTTGGGCTTCTTCTGGCTCAGGTATGGAGAAAAGCACTAGGTAACTTATGGGGAAGAAACTCTTAGACTCTCTTGTAGAACAGAAGCAAACAACTTTTGCTGTATGAAGCATACTAGAAAAAGTACTTGTAAAGGAGGTTTCTTGATGTTTAAAATGCAAACAATACTCTTTAGTCAGCGTTTCTCAACATTTGCAACTTTAACACAGACAGACTTGAACTCCCAAATTTTCCAGTCAGCATGCTGGTTGGGAATTCTGGGAGTTGAAGCCCACACGCTGCTTTAGACCAAAAGTGTTGAATGTAGTGGATGTCTGCCAATTAAGTAGCAGAGATGGTATTCTGTATAGTATCATCTGCGCAGCTTTTAGTATGTCTGTGAAGACTCTCACTCATCCAGGGTAATTGCATCGCAACAAAAGTTTAAAAAGCAGGCATCTGGATTG
>JANHZU010004781.1:223881-238001 GCA_032468055.1 Acrochordus granulatus
ATTGACCATCTGGTGATGTCCATGTGTAGAGTCGCCTCTTGGGTTGTTGGAAAAGCATATTTGTTATGAAGACAAACAGCTTGTAATGCCTTAATTCCTCCCTAACATTTCTGCCATTCAGTCAGACTATAACATTAAACTGTGGACACAAACAATGCTGACTATACAATTAATCTTTCAGCTTAAATTATATCTCCTTGCTAGCGTGTTTAAAACACTGTGGTATTAGAGGCACGCTCTCAGTTTCAGATCACTATTGACTAATTGAATGAACACGAAAGAGAGGTGTAACTACTTTTCTATCAGAAGTCATTATTTCAAGGGTTACCTTTCAAAGTTATCACAATCCCATTCCATTTCTTAGCCATTTTTAACCATCTTGAGAAAGAACAGAGTTGTGATTATCCAAAACTAAGCTTATACATCAATTTAAAATGTTTAAAGTAACTTCAGATAATCATTCTCACACTATATATGTATAGATATATACATCCCTATGCACAACAGGTTGTTCTTTCCTTCTTCCTTTCATATCCTTTTTCTTTAACATCCTCATGCTCTCTTTCTATTACACTACTGCCCAGTAGTGTAATAGAAAAGGCCAATCACCTTTGGCCTGTAAAGACTGAAGAATGAGTGGCAAGTAGTGGCTATATGTCTTTCCAAGGGACACCTCTTGCTTTTGCCATCATGCTCTGAACTGGGCCCTGGACTTCATGTAGATACTTAGTGGCACTCTTGCTTTCCTTACAGAAACTACTAAAAAAGGGAAGATTCCTTGAGGGGATCAAAGGCCACATGTAATCCATGCCAGGGATCTTAATATAAAATATATTTATGATCAACGTTCTGGAGGATCTCCCCAGATAATGGCACTTAGAGAAAAAGATTAAAAGGTCCTTCAAATCTGACTCATGGTGTTTTCATGAACACATCCATATAGTTTTCAAAGCATTGCTGTGTAAGTGGTTTCCATAAATTTATTTGGGAATTTTTCTTCGTCTTCCTAATCTAGCCTACAATTTTATATTTCCCTGTGGTCTCACATTTAAATAGTTTTTTGATACTGGTCAACCATCTAGATAATATTTCACCTCTAAATTTACACAGACTTATTTTGCTAAAATATAAAGTGGGGGAATATAGATCAAAGAAATTGAGTAGCCATGAAGACATGCCATGTAGACATTCCCATAAAAAATAAGTTATTTATATCATCCCAAACCATAAACATCTTTGGGAGTTACCACTGTGCTTTCTCAAATATCTACACTTGGGAGGAGTCATGGAGGAAAAGAACCTTGTGTTGTCACCAGCAACCACTCACTGGCCAGAAGTCACAAAACTCATGGAAACTGGAGGTAAGACAGGACAGGGTGCAGAGGCTGTGTTCAAACAAAGATGCAGGGGTTTTTCCTACCGCTTTAATACACAGAATTTTTTCTACTCTGAAATTTAAAAAATCTTACTTAGGTTTGGTTCCTTTCCAGTCTGATTCCCTAAATATAGAATCATATTCAGGCTGAAGATATAGAGAACATTTAGATTAAAAAAGTAAAGGTAAAGGTTTCCCCTTTTGGTCATGTCCAACTCTAGGGGACAGTGCTCATCTCCAGTGCATAGCCAAAGAGCCAGTGTTGTCCAAACATGCTTCCATGGTCATGTGGCCATGACTATATGCCAAGGTGCATGGAACATTGTTATCTTTCCCACCAAAGATGGTACCTATTTATCTACTTGTATTTTTACATCCTTTTGAACTGCTAGGTTGGCAAGAGCTGGGGCGAATAATGGGAGTTCAACCCATTATGTGGAGCCTGGCTCTTGAACTAAGGCTGTCAACCTTCTGGCCGACAAGCCCAGAGTCTTAACCACTTGGCCACCATGCCCCGCTAAACATTTACAGAACTCTAAACATCTTGGGCCAAACCATCTTATTGTTAGAAGGAAAATACAAAGAGCACAACTGAGTAAAAGTGAACCTAAACTCCAACCCACTGAAAAAAGGCAGTTACAGCATAATCCTGTCATCTCTACTGGTAATTAAGACCCACCCAGAGAGATTTCCAAACGTTTACTTCACATAAAATATATTGAAAATTTACAAATTTGATTAAAATACCACATATATTGGATTTTAAGTTGCAACTAAAATCCCTTTCTCTATTTCCAAAGGTCACTGAGAGCAAATTCTGGCTACTGAAATCTTCCAAAAGCATAAGATACAATTTCCCATTTATATCTGCCTTCCCCAACCTAATAACTCCAGATCTGTTACAGATCTGGATCCAGATGTTGGATTATTAAAATTCAACCAAGCTGGAGACTATTAAACTAGAAAGTCTGTTGTCTACAATCAAATATCTAAAATTTCTTTGTAAAAACAGACTTTTGCAGACTTTCTACACTTGCAATCTTCTCACATCAGCCTATTTGGCTGTAAGAATAGAGAATAGTAACTGCTTTCCTTTGACAAGCAGAGTGATGACAAGTTATTTTTATCAAATATTGACATGCCTTTATTTGTACAAAGCTACTGAACATTTGTTGGATCCTACTGAGATATCTTCTCCATTTTGGTATTTTGTTATTATAAGATTTTGTACTCCAACTACTACACAATGTAGAAGAACCAGTTCTCTGCAACAGTAAAGAATCCAAGGTCTAAACACCACACTACTTATGTCTAGTTGGCTCTAGCTCTCTGCAAGGATGGATTGGTTCCTTGACAAAATACAGTGGAACCTCGGATTGCGAATACCACAGTTAAGAGTGTTCCGCAAGATGAGCAAATTTTTTTAATAACGTTTAATTCAGTTAATGAGCAAAAACTTGCAAGACGAGCATTGAACAATGACCTTGCACAGGAAATCTCAAAAGGGAGCCGATGGTTCTTCTCTCTTGCTGTGTAAAAAGTGTAAATTAAGTGAAAGTCCTTCAAGAGAAAGAAGCCCCAATACTCAGACTCAAGATTCTCCTTCCAAGCAATCACCCTCCCCCTCCTCTTCTCTCTCTCGTCTCCCTCACGCCAGCCAGGACTCTTCTCAAAGTGAGGTAACATTGACCCTCTGTCTTCCCTGTCACTCACACACACAGAGACACACACAGAGCTCTCTTTGCACAGCACCATCCAGCCTGTCCTCCTCTTGCCCATCTCTTCTCCTCCTCTCATAGCACAGAGGCAGGTTTTGATAAGAAACACTTCCAAACCACCCAGGAAAGACCCCTGAGAAAGGCACTGCCGAGGGAAAAGGAAAAGGCTGTTTACCCTCGAGCGGCAACGGATCCGCCCGATCCAACAGGGCTGCCCAGACAGCACCAGCCGAGCAGCAGCCAATGGCCAGAATCTGCCTTGGAGCAGATCCTAAGTGCTGGTTAATTTGTTTTATTTTTACTTTATATTGTATATTAATAATTGTTTCAGATATTAGGGACAATCATTTCTACATAAAATTCTATTGAAAATGATTGTTTATGAATATTTTTTGGGGCGGGCATGGAATAGATAATCTGACTTTACATTGTTTCCTATGGGAAACTTTACTTTGGTTTAAGAGCATTTTGGATTAAGAGCATTCTTCCGGAATGAATTATGCTCGCAATCCAACTATATGGGGCTGCCAATCAACACATCCTATCCCAGAGAGGATCTGCTGTTTCTAGAAGCAAAAATGTCCACTCCCTCCAAGGGATTCTGCCCATAAATCCTGTTGCACAAACCACTGTCTAGACTCTCGGAGGGGGATGACCAATAACTAATTTCAGCTAAAATTATTGCTGTCGATGGAAACCCTTGAAAAGTGTGCTCAACCATAAAAAGGCTAAAGTTACCTCCATAAACAGCATCATGCTAAGGAATGGCAAGGATGTTAGTGGTTTTCTTTCCTGACCATCAAAAATAAGTGGTTGATCTTTTTAAAGACAATGGCACATCCTACCTGAATTAATTTTTAAAAAATATCTCTCTCAGTCTCTATTAAAGGTCAACAACCATCTATGAAGAAGACAGAACCACCTTCTTAATAAGTATACAGTACATAGACCTGTGCTCCACACATACTGCTTAATTTAGTTTATTTACAACTCAACCTAGGTAAAAGTAGGATTCCTAACTCAGTTTTGCATTTGCCATCAAAGAGCTAAAATGCAGAAAAGTGTCAAGCTGTTTCCTAAGAAATACACAAGAACTTTGAAATAAAATGCCAATTTACCCTGAAGGCAGTCTCACCTCGGAAAAACAAAATACGAGACAAATTTCTTGTCCATAATGTCGGGAGGAATCTAGCAGCACCTTTTGTGACTAAGAAATGTTATTAAAAGGCATACGCGTATGCTTTTTGTTATTTCGAAAAGATGCTACCTGACTCCAGTTTATTTATTGCCACTGCATACTAACACTGGTGTCCTTCTATATTGTCCATTATCATCCTTCCCACAAAGCAGAGTCAAAATGTTCTATAACGGTATTAAGCTGTGAGAATGACACTGAGAGACAGGAGGAAGAGCCACAGCCTTGACAACAGTCCAATAAAAGAAATCTGAGCCTGAACCAGAAATGGAGATTGAGAAAGTGTTTCAGACTTGACCTACCCTAGTCCTCTGAAAGGAAAAGGCAGGAGAATGGGGGGAAGCACTTTCAGACTTGTGACTGTCACCTCCAGTAAAAGAAGAAACTAATATTCAAGAGTTTGGTGTCCTGGCCTGGACTACTTCCAAGAGCCAACAGCACAGAAACACAGCGAGCTCCCCCAGGCAGAGCCAGAGGCTCTCTTCTCCCTTCACACGTGAAGATGTTCCTAGAGCATCATTTTTAGTTCCGTTAGAAAATCACCTGAGGCACGGTAAGCTTCTAACCCACGGTTGCTGGCTCTGCTGTTCCAGGATACACGGAAAACTGCCCCGCACCTTCCATCCAGAGCTATTTGGGGCTTTCTCCCAACGAGCCGCCCCTCGCTTCCGCCTGAGGAGTCCGTGGGTCTTCAGCAGTTTTCCGAACGCCTCAGAAAAGGCCCCCGCGAGTCTTCCCATCAGCGGCGCCAGGCGTCGGCCAAGTACCAGCCGCCGGGCTGAAAACGGCCTTCTCCAAACCACGCGAGGCGACGGAAGGACGCGCGCGGCTTCGTTTAACGAGCTACTTCTGGGACCTCCTCCCCCCCAAACCCGTTTATTTCGCTTCCTTCCCGGACGCAAAACGCAAACGCGTTCCGTAATCTTCGCAAAGCACCCTGCGCTTCCCTTACGCGCCACAGCCGGACCCGCGGCCGCGCTCTCCAAAGCGCTTTCCCCGCGCCAGAGGTTCAAATCCTTTTACGGGCACAGCCGCCCACGGCGGTCTCGGAAGAGGGGACGGGAGAAGCAGAAAAGGGGCTCCGCCGAGGCGGTCTGCCCCCGCCTTCTCTCCAAAGGAAACAGCCCGATACCCGAGGCTTTTTAGATCCCCCGCCGCGCAAACAGGGCGAATTCCGTATTAGCAACTCTGCCTCGAGCCGGTTAGGGCTTCGGCCAAAACCGCCCTCACTCCCTCGGGCTCCCTCCCGGCCCGACCAACCCGGAGGCCGAGCGCGCGTTTAGCGAATACCGACATCATGCTCGCGAGCGCACCAACCGCTCAGCACGCGCTCGCTCACGGCCCCGCGCGCCGAGGAACAGCGAGGAAGAGGAGGTCCCGCACTTCGCGTCCCAAAAGCTACACTGCCCTCTACTGGCTGGGGGGTTTCCTCCTTGGGATAGCCATCGCCCTCTTTTGCGAGCGCGCGTGCGTCATTCCTCTGCTTTCCAAGGTCCGTTGCGGCCGGTGAAAGGAAACGGAGACGTTACTTCTTGAACCTTGGAGAAACCGTGGCTCGACAGAGGAAGCGCAAGCACGTCGGGATAGATGACGACAGACTCGTACGGTGAATGGGAGGCGATTGCGTGTTCCGCGCGGAAAGTGTTTTTTGAGGAGGGGATTTAGGGAGGAGAGAGGAATTGAGGAAGGCGAACCATGGGTCTGTTGCCTAGGCTCAAAAAATGGTAAAAGCCCCCTCAAATTTCATATGAAATTGTACGTGAAACTGCCTTGTAATAGACGATGCTAGTATCTCTTTTTGCTTGGAAAGACAGGTTGAATTCAGTTTAACACAACTGGGCTGTATCATGCCAGCTGAGCTTTTGGAAGTTAAGCATCATTTGTTACTAATATGAAAAAGGATCCCGTTTTTTCTTACAGTATTGTAAAACATTCAGGGCCTTCCTCTGCCCATTTGCCAGGAACTAAGCTTCAGGAAACCTACCCATTTACTTCTCCCGAGGCAACCCGGTGTTTTCCAAATGTTTTGAGCTCTCATGTACAGGAGATCTTTGTTGCTCGGAGCTATTAACAAGCAGATTTAAAAAAGATTGGGAAAGAGTGTTTTAAGGCCGTGTTTCTCACTCTTGGCGACTTTAAGATGTGTGGACTGCAATTCCCAGAATTCAACTCTCCAACATCCTGGCTTGCGAATTCTGGGAGTTGAAGTCCACCCATTTTGGTGGATTTGCCAAGGTTGAGAGAGAAAGCTTTAAGGCAGGGGGTGTCCAACCTTGGCAACTTGGATGGGTGGACTTCAACTCCCAGAATTCTTCAGAGACATGGAATTCTGGGAGTTGAAGTCCGTACATCTTAAAGCTGCTAAGGTTGGACACTCCCGCTTTAAGGAATTCCCTTTTAAAGCAATAGCACCTTTTTTCAGGGCTGCTTTAATGAATAGCAGAGGTGCTGGGCATGTTTGAGCTCAAAAACACCAGAGTCATTTTTAAAGCATGTACAGCTGGAAGGTACATTCTGTCTTCCACAGATTAAGGCACATCTGTCTCTTTTCCTAGCATACCATATGTTGTAGCCTTGGAATAAGAAGCATATGTCTGTCTGTATGAATTGTATTCATATATAAACAAATATTAAAAAATTCTACCAACCTATTAGGATCAGAAGTAGGCATATGGCTTTTGCAGAGTGCCATAATGTTGTCTGTAGACTGTTATGCCCTTCACCCTCGGCACTCATTTTATCTCTTAAAGGCCTAAATAATTGAAAACTGGATATTAATTGGGGATGAAAGAACATTTAGAGGAGAAACCATAGTCTTGCCATGCATCAAAACCATAAAGTGCATCCAATTCATGAATGAAAATTCACTAGGACTGTTAGTTACTGGTTTCTGTTCATGGAATCCACAGTTCATCAGAGCTCAAGAGGATATTACATATTTGGTACTTTAGAGTATTTTAATTGGAAGAAAATAACAGTGGAATTTTCCAGGGTTAATTTTTCCTAAAAAAAATTCTTCTTTCACCCCCACCACGTAAAAAAAAGGGAATAGTCTCTCCCAGCTAATCTATTTAGCAAGTACTGTATATATTTACATACATATTTGGGGATGAGACACTTATTGGTATTATATTATACTGTATCATTATGCATAATACCAATTACTCAGTGCCTGCTTAGTTAATAGTGTTTTGTTAGCTTTTGGTTGAGCATAATCTCACATAACGCTTTAATAATTGAATTGTTCTTTAAATAATTTAACATAATAGCAATTTTGTTGTTTATTCTATAAATGACTTCCTTTGTTGTGCCAGCTGTTTCATAACATGCCAGATATTGCTATTGCTTCCTCTTCCCAAAATCAGTGTCCAAATTGTAGCTGAACAATGTAATGCACTAAAAATTGAGATAGGATATTTATACTTTAACTATATGTAGCCTCAGTAGACATAATATGGATGCAGTTCAGTTACAAAAATCCGGTAAATGATTAGGCCTTTTGCTTGAATCACAAAGTCCAGGCATAAAACCCATCCATCAACCTAGAAAAGCACCAGTGCAGCAACAGAATGCAGGAGCACTTGAGTTTATTTTAGAGGCAATTGATAGGTTTCAGCGCAGTCTTTTTTCAAAACCTTGTCATAGAATGTGAGAACAGACTATATGTCTCATGAGGAAATTATCTTCTGAGTATGCATTCCTATGCATGCATCAACACATGACAACACAAAGTTGTAACTCACCTGATGTTACTTTAGATGGAAATGAAAGCAAATATAGTACATTAATGAGAAAGCATGCTAATCATATTCATATCATGATCAAAAGAAAAAGCATGCCAGCGTTTTTATGTTGGAAGGTAGAACTGTGTTTACACAAGCAAAATGAATGCAGATAGCCACTAAGAAATTGCTAGAAGGATTTATGTTTACAAGAAAAGGAAGGATCACCATTTGCCAATGCCTTTGAGTATCATTACAAAAAGATGAAGCCCAACTGTCAGCTATGTGTGCTCTTCATATAGGATAGGACTGCAGCTCCCAGAATTCTGAACCAGCTTGGCTGAAGGTAATGTAGCCAATGACCTGTCCAAAGGATTGATCTAATATCAATCATATGTTGATCATATGATTATATATATATAATAATAATTATATATTTTAATATAATTAAAATATTAATTTTATGCAGACTACTTCTGCAGATATCCTTGTTGACATGTATCATGGAACTCTGAACTGAATAACTCATTCTAGATTGACTTCTTCTCACATTGCAATCCTTTCCAACCATTGTAGCATTGACATTTGAATTCCTGGGCCATCTTGACTTGATCTTCCATTGACATCTGGCCAAGCAGAATAAAGCCTGGGTACACAGTATGCTTCTTAATAATAAAGTTGGCAGAATTGAGATGCAGGAATGCTTTGGGGTGGTTCTTTTGCCTCACACAGCGGCCATTTTTTGAGCAGAGTATTTTACTACACAGCTTAGTGCTACTGGTCACATTTATAATGTATGGGCCAAGGAGTGTGTCCACATACTTCTTCACTTCAAGGCAGGCTTCCTGTAAAGTACAAAAAAGCAGTCCCAGAAAATAAGTTTAAAAGAGTTGTCAGCAACAATCATATGATTTCAGTACATGTTTCCCACAAGTGTTCTAACCATGTCATCCTAACTTAATGCCCTCCAGCATTGTTGATTCAAATCCCAACTATCAAGGTCACTAAGGAAACATATTAACACATCTCTAATCCTAGTACTGATCATCATGTGCTTGACATGGTGATGTAAAAGAACAAACATAAAGGATTTGTTTATTTACAGAACTTATATGGCCACCCATCTCATATAATGATTCTAGGTGACTCACAATCCATAAAAACATGACTAAAAACCAAAGTATCCTTACTCCTAGGAGGCAGACCAAACATCCTCTCAGCTCAGTCCTCACCTTAGCTCAATGCTTATGGGGAGGGCCTGGTCTTTACTACCCTTTGGAAGGCTAAAGGAGGAGGGATCTCTCAGATCTCAGGTGGGAGACTCTTCCAAAGGGTTGGGGCAGCTCCTGAGAAGGTGAGCTTCTGAGGTCTCATCAGGTGGCAACATTTAAGGAAAAGGACCTGGAGCATGGCCACTCTGTCTTACCTGTTAGGACAGGAAGATACTGTCAGATAGAGTAGTCCCACAAATAACCTGGCTGTGCCATGTAGAGCTTCAAAGATAATAACCAGCTCCATGAATTATACCAGAAAGCAACTGGAAGCCAATGCAGCTCACACAGCAGTGGTGTTAATTGGTGAATCACAAGGCACCCAAAACTGTGTGCTGCTGCATTCTAAACCAGTTGCAGCTTCTGGATGGCTTTCAAGGTCAGCTCCATGTACAGCATATTGCATAATGCAAGTGGGAGATGACTAAAGCATGAGTGATTGTGAGGAAGGCCTCTTGGTATAGAAAGGACACAACTGGCTTCCAAGATGGATTTCTGCAAAGGTTCCCCTGGCCACAACTGCCACTTGCTGTTTCAGCAAGAACTGCAAGTCAAAGAGGACCTCTTGATTACATGCCAGATCATCCGGGAGAATATAACCTTATCCAGAATCAGATATGTCAACTCTCCTGACACTGGTGGTGGTGATGGTAGAAGACAAAACTTCACAACTACTATGTCTTGCTGGGGTTGAGTCACAGCTGATTTCTCCCCATCCCTTACAGCCTGCAGGTACTGAGCCAGCACTTGATCAGCATCACTTGCCCAGAATGGAATAAAGATGTATGATTGGGTATCTTCAGCATACTAATGATGTCCATGCTAGCAGATGTCCTCTCCAGCACTACTTTTCTCAACCTATACATTTTTAAACAAATGCAGCTGGGAAAGGAGATAATGGATACATTCTTGCAACTTATCCATAGTTTGCACCATAAAATCACAAAACCATAATTTTCCTCATCATCCAGATCTCCTACGCATTGTTCCATCTGGTTTATTTAATACCACTCCTTGAACTAGCTATTAGTTCAGGTTTGGATGGCACATGGAATCATATCTGAACTATAAAATCCCAATTACTATTTTGGTTATGGGCTTGGTTCAAACAACAGGTTAAGATATACCTATACAAAATATGACCTAATGTATTGTGAGGACAGGTGCACAAAACAAGTTTTTAAAGCTATCTCCAGTTCTACAAAACCAATCTAGAGCTTCCCATCTTTTGGGAAAGCAAAAAGAGTGCAATGCTAAGAGACTGAAAAAAGATTGGAAAAATTGCTTTCTCTGTTTTGTCGCACTCACCCAAGAATGACTGAAATTTGTACTACCCCACAAGATAACTCCAGCAGCACCTTGAGAAGCACTCTCACCAATGGTATGGACCAGGTCTTCCTGCAAAATAAGAATATTATTTTATTCAATAAAATAAATAATAATATAAGAATATTATTATTTATTCAAATCATGCTTGCATTTTAGCTTCCTTCTCTGGTCACAGTAGAAATTTTAAATGCTACTTCCAAACAGCTGTTTCAAAATTGTGCATAGTAATAAAACGTGTCAAGATTATGTATAAGGAATTTATTTAAAAAATGGTAAAAGTGTTTTCCCTGATTGCCTTGTTAACTGGGAGAGCTTAGTTTCCAGTGGACAGAAGTGGTCGACCAGTGACTGCATGCTACATACTGTCCTTTTTGCAGCTCTGGATCACATCAAGGTGATTCCAAAGAGCAGCACCATTATCTGCTTTCCTACTTCACAACAAGAAGCAAATTAAGTGCATTAAAAAGTTGAACACACCTTAAAACTTTAAACATATCTTAGATAACCCCAAAAAAATATGACTGATCCTTCTGGTGTTATCGTATTCCTGTTAAGACTTCCTACAGTCTTCAGCTGATTAAAAAAATGACCTCCTGCACCAAAAAGATTGCCAAACCTTGTACTGAGCTCAAAAGAAAAAGAAACTACAGTTTTGTTTTTCTGGTACTTTTGAAACACTTTTATATGGACAGGATCTGATTTTTTCTGATTCTCTTATATCATCTTTCAATATGATTTCTTGCCCATCTCAAAAGTATGGACTTGTTTTGTGTAATTTTCAAGAGTTCTTTCTCCCAAGCTAAGCTGTTGCCAGATGTTGACATTCTTTTCTCTTCCTTTTGTTTAGAAACTGGCTGTTGTCTTTTTTACTTTGTTTAGTATGCAACATTCTGCTCATCTCAATCTCTTTTTTATCTCACCATTTTCAGCCAATTAAAAAAGTCTTTCTACAGTCTTCTCTTCCTAGGAAGCTAATTTTTCATTACATCCTCTATTCTTATCTTTTTCTTGTCCCTATATATTCCTCCTTATTAATGGAAGAATCTCTCCATTTATGTGTGATGGCAAGATCATATAATCTGCTTTTATAAGGTCTCTCTGAGACTTCTGTAATTTGCTGTCTTCTAAACGAACTGCTACTTACTTGTCCAAATCTTGTTTTTCCCTTCATCTTTGTTTGTTAGTGACAAACTGCAATTAACTGCATAAGGACTGTGTTGGTTCTATACTAACAGGAAAACATCTGTGTTATTGATGAAAAATAGGTTTTAAATAGGTTTTAAGTCTACTTTCCCCACTCTAAAGGATGGGGGGGACAGAGAAAAACTTACATAAAAATTTGGATACCTTAAGATAAAAACAAAACAGCAATAAAAAGCCCCACTGATTTTCAGTACATGTCATGTGTCACATTAATTTTTTAATCCTATCTCATCAAATATGAAACACTGTTCAATGTTAAATAAAATCTAACATAAAATTGATCATGCCAAAAACGATGTTGATTTTTCAGATTAAGCCATTTTAGAACTATTTACTGGGGAAAGGGAGAGAGAAAAAGCTTGCTTTGTCTAACTTTCAGTTACAGCAACAGATGTTTAATTGCGATGGCCTACTGAGCCCAAGAATGTGAAGGATACCAAAAAGGATATTCTATTAAAGTTCATAATTCTTATTTCTGTGCAATGTTTCCCAACTAATTCCAGCTAGACAAGGTTTATCACATCATGCACTGGGACACTGAGAATTGTTTACCTGTGTGATGAAGTTCTGAGTAAACTCATATACAACAGTTGTATAAGGTAAGACAGGAATGTCATTCTGTGTCCTCTTCAAAACCCTGAATGCCTCCTGGATTCGATGATGGGCAAATTCAAGAGTTTTTTGAGTCAGTCGGAGATCTTTGGGGAGGTAAATGCTGGGATAGAGAGCCCGGCTTTGGTTCCAGAGCCATTGCAACCTGTTGTTCCTCTTTTTCTCAATCTTTGGACATTCTCCAGTATAATTGATATGATTGTACTCATTGTTGTAGCAGTTGGGGAAGCCATAAAAGCCCCAGAAGCCCTTAGGTCTTAGGGTTTTGCTAAGGACCAATGCTTGTTCCATGAATGCCCGAGCAGATTGCTGAAATTCTAACTGGGCTGCTTTGATCACTTTATCAGCAGGCCAATTAGGGTGCTGTTGCTTAACTAACTCTATGGATTTATTTTGATAGATTTTCATAGAATCCCAGTTCCGAATCCATAAGGGACGCCAGTATTCCCAGTCCACAACTGCCAGACCTTTGAAACCAACATCCACAATGGTACTGTTAATGTCTTGTTCAATCTTCTGGAGATTATCTTTTAGACTAGCATTTTGAGGGAGACCACCATAGACAGCAATTCCATCCTTAGTATAATATGGATAGTATCCAAACCTGTTACTGTAGAAAAGAGTAATGTCTTTTCCTATAAATAAGTCATTCTGATTGATGATTAGATCAAAAATTCTCAAGTCAAGGAATATTCCGTGTTTTTCTTGGCATATTTGAGTTGGTGCATTCCAGACTGAAATGAATGGTTGACCCAGTATTACTTGGGCTCCTTCAGTCATGTCATGGTTCCAAACCATCAGAAAAACATTTAGTAAGCAGACCCACAAGGACAAGTATTTCATGCTTATCTCCATTTTGTAGCCTATTTTCCAGCAAAATGCTTGTCTTTTTCTTCCTTTCAATGTCACAAGCTTCAGATAGAATTGTGCAAAAGAAGTATTGTAGTTTTTCCAGGAAATAGAAAAATTAATTTTAGCAGAAGGAATAACAACTCCTAGATGGAACAACAGCTGAAGAAACCATGCATTCTTACTTGTCCTTTTATTTCCTACCTACATTTCATAGTTCATCCAGAGCAAAATCAAGTGCTAAGAAACAGAAGTCCTTCTGTGGCCTGAAAATAGCTGAGACTGTGTTACTCTTTATGCTTTTCCAATGGACTTGGTTAACAGTTCAGATACTGCTTACTACTCCAAAAATAATAAATAATATCCCCTTTTGATTTTATGCTCTCTTCTAAATGAAGGTTATTAATGACTTTCTGGAGGCAATTATTTCTTCTCATCTTATGAAAGTTTATCAGGTCAAAATAGATGTCATTTCAAAGGAATGCTTGGGTAAAGCAGCTGACTATAAATTAAAATCTGTGTCCTGTGAGGAAAATAGAAAAGCACTGAAATAAAAAAAAACAGATGAAGGATTAGATAATCTCAATTGGTATTCTGCTACAGCATGATATATAACTGGGAATTATCAAAATTGTGGTAGGTAGAAAATAGTTGGAAGACACCAAATTGAAGAAGATGCAGTGTTCTTCGAATGTTCTAAGAATATATTCGGAACACCTTGGCAAATCTTATAATATCTTCTTAAATATATTATATTTCCATACCGGAAGAGTCTGTGAAGACTCTCACTCGTCCAGGGTAATTGCATCGCAACAAAGTTTAAAAAACAGGCATCTGGACTGGATT
>JANHZU010004781.1:238101-248885 GCA_032468055.1 Acrochordus granulatus
GATTTTTCTCAAGTCGAAGACGTTTCACTTTGGATTAAAGGCGAAACATCTTCGATTTGAGAAAAATCCAGTCCAGATGCCTGTTTTTTAAACTTTGTTGCCATACTGGAAGAGGAAACTTTGTTCAAATTACCTCCTACATTTGTGACCCAACGCAAATTTGAATAAGTAACTTTCTCTTTCATAATTCAGTTGCTTAAAGCCAATTTGCTAGATCAGCAGAACCAATTCCAAAAATATAAGCTAGGATAGCACATCAAGCTGAACCCAGTTACAAGGACTGCAATAAAACAGATTCCCAACTGCTGTCTTTTAACTACACAAAATTTCCCCATCTCTCTAAAAATTTCTACCGCTAAAATTTTGCCAAACCAAAATCCTTGTGACCCTTTCTTTGTCTGATGTTCCTAAGTGATCAACTTTTTCCATTAGACTAACAGTTTCTCAATTCTCTGTTGTTCCTTCCGCTTAGTAATCATAGTTTAGTTACAGTACTTTGAAAATGCTATCAATCTGATTGTGAAAGAATGTACAGTGATGAAGAACTGGACTTGGCATCTTATTAGAACAGGATGTCCATGGAGGCAAGAGAAGAAGGTTTAGGAAGTGTTGGTTTTAATTTTCATTCTTACTAAACAGTAGTAAAATATTTTGGAGCACAGCAGCAAAGCTACCCAGAGCCTTATGCAACTTTAATCAGAGCAGTTTTCACAAACACACCTGAGGAAACAGAGCCATGATCACTGTACACCACCACCTACGTTCTGAACTGAAAAACCCTAATTACATGGCCAGGCCATACATGTACACACCATACATGTACTGTACACAGCATGACCGAGGTGGTGTCATTCAGTCACTCAACTGTGTCCAACTCTTCGGGACCCCGTGGCCTGCAGCACGCCAGCTCTCGCTCTCCTGCACTGCCCCCCCCCCGAGTCTGCTCGAGCCAGGCCCACCGGGCCTACGACTATCTACGACTATCTGCTATCTGGCTAATGGACCTGACGGCCGGACCCGAGGCTTTCAGAAAGGGCACCAAGAGAAGCCCTTGCCTCAAGGGGCTATAAAAGGTCAGGAAGGGATATTCCTGTGCAGCATTTAGATTTGGCAAACCATCGCATCTAAAGCGTTGATGAATCGGTCCTGGAGGGGTTCCGCTCCTCCCACGGGCAGTCACTTCCTAGGGTCGCCGGCCCAGCCCTGTTCGGCCGTAGGGACGCAGCCCAGCCATCTCCGCGCCGGTTTGAGGGGGGAGCGCAGTGCGTTTCTCCCTTTCTCGGCCCGCCCTGCAGAATTCCGAGCGCTCGGCAACCCGTCGGCCAGCCACAATGCCCAGCCACAATCCCTCGGCAACCCTATCCCGGCTTTCCCGTCGGCCGGAGGAAGGGGGGAAGCAGCAGCTCACCTCCAGCCGCGGACGCTCCGTGCCCGCGAGCGACCCGCCTGCTCTTCCAGCCGAGGAATAAGCGCGGCTCCTCCCGCTGGCGGCCGTGGAGGGGAGCCGACGGGCGTCGCGTCCAGCGCCAGCGCAGGAGGCTCGTGGGCGCGCGCCGGCCCGGCGTCTCGAAGCGAGGGGCGCGGAAGGGCGCCGTTTTGGGGCGGGTGTGGACGAGCTCTCAGGCTGGCCGAAGCGGCAGCAGTCCGCCGCTCGCCCGAGGCGCCTCAAACCCTCTGCCTGCTGGCGCGTCGGGGCGAGAAAAGGCGAGAGGGCGGGACGCGACCCTCAGCTGCTGCCGACGGTCCGTCCTTCCCGGCCCGCTCGGCGCCCCGATTCCTCGGCTCCTCCCCCCGGTGCCGCTTCGATCTCCGCCCCAGCGGGAAGGGGTCGCGCTCTGCCCCTGCAGCACTGAAGGGAAAATCCGCTCTCGCTGACGGCGAGTGCGCGCCGCCCGCTTTTCCGGAGCGGAGGCTGGACGAGGGCAAGCACGCTCTCCTTTCGCGGGGCGTTGATCGGCAGGGGGCAGCCCGAAGCTCGTCCCTCCGCTCCGCCGCCCGCGGGCAATCAGCCGGCCGAGAGCTCCGAAGGGGAGCGGACAGCGGGGCTCTGGGGAGGAGGAAGCTCGCTCTTCGCGGGAGCCCGGTTTCTATTACGCCCGGCCCGCTTCGCTTTGGGAGGGAGGAGGGCGCAGAGAGATGCTGTGCAAGGAAGCAATTATGCGTGTGTGCGCGCGTGTGTTGTGTGTGTGCGCGCGCGCGCCGTGGGGTGAACTACAGATGGGTTAGCTTAACTCTACCTTCTCCGGGACGGAGGCAGCCTGTGAAGGACATTGCCTCGCGCAGACATTGGCTCACAACTATAAAAAGCAAGAAAAGGGGAAATCCGTCATATATCACATTTAAACAAATGTCAAACAGATGCCTAAATCTGTCTTAGGGGAAATTAATTGTCTCACTTTGCAAAGTAGCATGAAATGTATGCCACAGAAATATTAACTGAATCACTTTTGAAGAAAATATAAAATTGTCTTTCCAAAATAGATACACCTCTCTCGAATCCATCGCTTAATAAAAGACTATTATAACTTTTGTAATTTGTCAAAATAATAACAAAAAGTTCAAAATGGTCTTTTGTGAAAAGCTGCGCTAGGTACAGTACTTGGATTTTATAGTCCTGAAAAAAGTAGGGGGGTGTGAAATTTCAAAGGCATAGAAGTTTCAAAGGCTCACGTTTTACTTTTTCAAAAACAAAGCAATGAGCAAAATACTTGTGACAGTGATTGTGCTGCACTTGAAGTGACAAACTGGTTGGCACAACATGCTGACCCCTCTGAAATGCTAAATAAATAACCTCATTTGTTGAGGGTTATTCAGTAATCAATTGTTGAAAAATGATTTTGCAGAATGTGGCTGTAGCTGCCATCTTACTCTCAAGTCCCTTTTAGAGTTAGCTACATGTTTTGTTTAAAATGGAGGTGTGCTGTGTTGTTTTTAAGAGCACCTTGCAAGCCAGAGTTCAAGAGATACAACTCTTTGCACACCACTTCGTGAATCTGCAGTGAAGAAGAGATGGACTTGGCTCTTCTGTTTCTTGTGCAGCTTGAGAGAGTTGGGCTAGAAGGGAAAAAAAGAGAGGGAAATTCAGGACCTGAATCTCCATCCTAAAGGTGGGCCTTTCCAGACAGATGATTTAAGCACAATCCCATTCTCCTTCCTTTTGAAAAACAGTCCAGTTGCCTTCAGAATGAAAACAACTCTCCTCTTGCTTGGCTACTGCCTTGGGCCTTTAAGAAGGGTGCTTTCCAAAGAAAAGGCAGTCCACCAGGCAGTTTGGACCTACTCCATAATCAGTCATCACTTTTCTGGCTACTCCTCAAGTTACAAAGTCATCCTGGCTCGGAATGTGGGAGTTGTATCCCACACATTCAGAGGGCACCAGGCTGGGGAAGGCTGCTTAAATCTTGTTAATGAGAAACTGAAGTTGAGAAGCAGGCACAGGGAAGAGCTGATTCAAGCCAGCTAGCTAGCATTCACTTGGATCAACTATGCTTTGCACAGCTGCCCTCAATTACCACAATTATTGTGTTACAAATATTGTGTTACTATCCAGCTCTCCAAAAGAACACCAGATTAAATTTACAATATGCCACCTAGTTGGACGGTTAGGTAGCCAAGTACAAGCTGCCTAATTTGATTGCATGATTCTAGCTCTAAAGATTCTAGTTTTAAAGATTCTAGTGTCTTCCTCCAAAATAGATGCCTGTGAGTCTTGTCCCTTAATTCTCCTGAATGGCTTCTTCTCTGCCAAATAAGAAGAAATCAGTCGACAAAATGTTTCCCAAATGGTATTTGCCTGCACAATAAATCCTCCTACCATTTTCAGATTCAACTGTCCTATTGTTCTTCTTAAACATCCAGAAGAAATATTTTGGTCTGTGTTCTGCAAATTAATGAGAGACGAGCATTTTCAAAACCCTTATTAGATTATTTTCTTTAGCAGAATGCCTGAGACTATATAACAATATTTTTCAAACATGACAACTTTAAAATGTGTGGACTTTCATTCCCAACATTCGCCAGCCATCATACTATCCACATATCTTAATGAAAATACTGCTACAGAATATAAGGCTAAAGATTTCACTTCTCTCCCAGGGTCTTCATACCCTGTCTCTGTCTCCTGCTTGGGGTAGCAGCTTAACTTTCTTGGGGTGCTTCATCTGGCTTTCTGTGTGGCTTTCTCTGATGATTAAAGGATAAAAATACAAAAGGAGAAATATTCTCAATAGCATATCCTCCTGATCATGTAACATAGAGAGAAGTAACTAGAATATTCATCTCCTCCCTCTTTGGCAGATAGACCAATCTCACTAGAGATAAACAAAATCAAACTTTATTTAAACAGATAAAATATAAAGGTCATTAACTTTAAAAATTAAACCCACATTGGGGAAAAAATAAATGCTATGTTCTCAATGATGCAGTTGGCAACTTAACTTAAAAAGGGAAATGCAATATTCCTGGAAGATGACAGGATGGAGCTGGTCTGCTTACAAACTTCATATTTTCCTATCAGTTAGAATATGTTGCAATTTAATATTAGAGATCATGAAAATATTATAAATGAAAGTAGTATAACCATACCTGAGCTAAAGAATGTATAAAAGCTGAATCACACACAGTTCATGACTTTATTAAGAAAAATAAAAGATAATTTAGACAGCACCACATAAAAAGGACAAACTCTGATACTAAATCCTGGCTTGACTGGTAAATGATTTCTATCAAAGCAGCAATTTTCAAACAAAAGTTCTTCTGGTTTACCTGGATTTCCTCCAGATTTCGGAAAATTGCACTTTAACCAGATACTGCTGAGAAAATGGTGAACCAGTGCTGTTATCCAGCCTCAATTCATAAGCTTCCTCCTTAAATCTACCCAGGTTTTTTTTAAAATAATGGATGCTTTTCTGTATTTCCAGCAGAGGGTGGGGCTCTGCAAATGATCCAGAGCCATGAAGGCACAGAATTGGGGAAATATGGAGTGAGTGACCAAACCTATCTGGCAGGCATCCTATATCCAAAATATTGTTATGATGGAAGGAAGAGAAAGAGGGTTCAGTGTTGAGCTAGTACTGGAGACTATCTGGATTTTCCTGGAGCACTTTTTTCTCTCAACCCAATCTACCTTGCAAGATTGTTGTGGGGATAAATTGCAAGTGAGAAGGTGGAAATTGTATGTTCAAAGAAATAGGAAATGATGGGATGATGAATTGGACAAGGCAAGGGAAAGAAATGATATTTGAATAATTAAAGTAATATAATTTTAATAATTAAAGTAGTATCCCAGTTAAACAGATTACATTATGATTGCTTCCAATTCAGTTTTCCCCTTCTTGGATGTTAAAAATTGTAATTTGATGGCTGCTTGTGGAACAAGCCAAGATTGCTTTGGGGCAGTAGAGGATGGCAGAAAAAAAGCAAGGCAGCATTATGCATTTTTAATGTCATAATTAAAGCATCACAAGGTAACTTGGGCCCAACAATCTGTTCTCCTTCTGGACATTTTATATTAACCTTACCATGTATATGAACAGGAGAAAAATTATCTTCAAGAAGCACAACATCTTGGAAGAAAACTTTCAAGTTTTCTTTCTGAATCTTCCACATATACGCAGGTGGGTGTAACTCATTCCAGGAACTTGGAATTTGGGCAAATGCTTTAGCTGAATATCTTACTGTGTGCCCTTGCCTCGCCCATTGTTTCTTTTCCTTGATATTTAAGAACTAGCTAGCTACAGAATATTTTTATTGCTCTTAAATGACCTCTCCCTTTCCAGTCCATCAAAACAGACTCCAAGTAGAGTTATGCCTGAGAAAATAAAACTCTCTAAGTCCTTCCTGGCTGGGGACTGTGAGTATCAAAGCTGTACACTTTTAGACAGGGAAATATTTAAAGTCCCTCGGAAGTTAGGGTTCCCGGAAAAGATAAAAAGTGGCCTATATATTTATTAATTTGTTGATTACTTGGGATTCCTGATCATCTAAATCAATGTTTTTGAAATATGGCAACTTTAAGATCTGTGGACTTCAAATTCCCAGACTTAAGGTTCCCAAATTTGAAACACTGATACATTTTTTTCAATTTTTCAATTGAAAAAAAATAATTTTTCCATTTTTCAAAATGCAGCTTGAAAAACAACCACCATCATCTAATTTTAACCCCCACCTTAATCACATTAACCACAGATATTTCCTCTACAACCATATCCACCCCTCATTCTCAACTCTCCTCCCCCTTGGGTTCTTATTCCCTCTGGGCCCCCACCTCTTGTGATCCTAGAAAAAGAAGTACAAAGTCACCTCTGAAAACACAATCAGGAAAGCACATGGCCCAGATGGTGTGACACCTTCCAAACTGAAAACTGTACAGCACAATTGGACCCTTTCTTCACAAGAATCTTCAATAGTGCTACATCCCTTCATAATTTAAACGTACTACCATCATCCCCATCCTAAGAAGGACTCCATCAGTGGGCTAAGCAACTACAGACCTCTAGTATGTAGTCATGACACCTTTGAAACTGGTGCTGAGCCACCTGAAAATCATCCCAGATCTGCTGCTGGATCCTCTGCAGTTTGCCTATTGAGCAAACAGGTCAGCAGATGATGTCACTGCTATGTCATTGCATTATATCATGCAACATCTGGACTGCCCAAGGATCTATGCACAGGTCCTTTTTGTGGACATCAGCTCAGCGTTTAACACGATTATTACAGAAATCCTTTCCCACAAACTGCCCAGCTCATTGTACCTGTCCATATCTATAAGTGGATAACCAGCTTTCTGACAGATAGAAAGCAACAGGTGACGCTAGGAAAAATTACATCCAATACTTGGACAATCAGCACCGATCCTCCTCAGGGGTATGTGCTCTCTCTGTTACTTTTCTCCCTCTACATAAATGACTGCATCTTTAGTGACTCCTCTGTCAAAATACTGAAGTTTGCAGATGGCACAACAATCATTGGACTCATTAAATATGGTGATGGGAAGTTGAGTAGCTGGCCCTGTGGTGCTGTTGAAACAACCTAGAGCTGAATACATTCAGAACTGTAGAAATGATAGTGGATTTTAAAAAGAGACCTACTATTTTATCTCCCCTCACCATACTCAGCAACAGTATCAGTAGTACTGTACAGTCCTTCAAGTGTCAAGGCTCTATAATTTCCCAAGACTTAAAATGGGCAGTTAACATCAGCACCATTCTTAAGAAGGCACATCAAAGAGTGTACTTCTTACATCAGCTCAAGAAGTTCAACTTGCCTCAAGAGCTGCTGATACAGTTCTACAGAGGACTCACTGAGTCTGTCCTTTGTACATCTATCACTGCCTGGTTTGGTGCAGCAACCATACAGGGTAGGCACAGACTCCAACATATAGTCAGGATTGTAGAAAAGATAATTGCAACTAACTTGCCCTCCATAAAAGACCTGTACACTGAGAGAGCAAAGAAAAGGGCAGAGAAGTGTTCAGACACAACTTGTTTGAACCTCTTCCATCTGGTAGGTGCTACAGGGTACTGTATTTCAAAACTACCAGACATAAGAACAGTTTTTTCCCCCATGCTGTAATTCAGATGCATACTTGACTAATGCTATAGGATCAATGCTACAAGATAGAGCAGAAGCAGAGAATTCTGATTAACCCAAAAGTTCTGCCTAATGTGCATACATACCTATTAATTTCAAACTTTATAACACTTCCTTCTATTGACTGCACATTTACAGTATAACTAACATTTCCATACATTATCTTACGGTTGTCACTGATGTTGCAAATATACTGAGAGCTGCTGTACCAAAGTCAAATTTCTTGCATGTCTAACCATGCCTGGCCAATAAAAGTATCTGTATTTGTATCTATATAAAGTATGGTGTCTCTGTGGTTCATTGAATAAACAACAGTTGCTTAATTCATGCAGCATCCTAAACTGGAATCCATGGCTTTCAACTCACAGAGGCTCCCCTAATCATGAAACAAAGAAATCACATCATGAAGTTTGAACCCAACCATTCTGTTTTTAATCCTTACTTGGGATAATTATTTTTTTCCAAAGCAGATCACACAATTTTTTTAAAGAGAGTGACTTTGCTCTCATGGTTAAAATTTTAAAGAATAAAACTTACAAGAGAAAGGAAATGGTGAGAAAAGTATTGATCTATTTTCAGCCACTATCCAACTTCTAGAAGAAAACTCTAAGAAACTCCTGTGCAGGATTGCCAATAATACACAGTTTCTTATTAAGCAATTGGTCTTATCAGGCAAAATAGTTCTTGTCTGAATGCTCTATTTAACTACTGATGGATTCCATGGTTTGATATAAAGAAGAACTATACTTCCACTATAAAGAACTATACTTCCACGAGGGGGCAATAAACTATACTTCCACTAGGGGGCAATAAACAGCTAAATAAAATCTTAACTCTACTTCCATCTAGTTGTTGTTTCATTGTTCAGTTGCTCTGACTCTTTTTAATATGATAGATATCAGTTTCCCAGGTTTGTAGGCCAGTGATGGTTTCTTTGAGTTTTGAAATGTTGCAGCCCAGATCTGGTAGCCTCAATCAATAATCTGTAGAAAAATCGTATTATTTTACATTGTTACACTGTGACTCTGACTAATGATAATAGAAAATAAATATTCTATTAATTTTGATTCTATTATTTTTTTCAGTAGTTCGTGTATTATATTTTATTCTATATAAGCATGGGCCAGAATAAAATGAAACATAGATCCCTAATAAAAGTAAAACTGCAAACAGCCTGGAAGCAATCATCATATTATGTCTTAACATTCTTGTGTCACTTTTTTTCTAGATGGCTTTGTAGGGATGAAGAAGTAAGAACAGATTACTTAGTGGTCCTGGAAAAGTGCATTCACCTTGAGCATAAATGTTGGGTTTACTTGCAATTTGGTGCTGTCTAGCTGGATGACTCCTAGGTATGATTTAGGTAAAGGTTTTCCCTGCCAGTTGTGGCTGACTCTAGAGAGTGGTGCTCATTTCCATTTCCTTGCTGAAGAGCCAGCGTATCTGAAGACACTTCTGTGGTCATGTGGCCAGCATGATTATATGCTGAGGTGCATAGACGCTGTTACCTTTCCAACCAAAGATGGTACCTATTTAACTACTTGCATTTTTACATGCTTCCAACTGCTAGGTTGGAAGGAGCTAGGCAGACAACAGGAGCTCCCCCCATCATACAAAATGATTTAAGTAGGGGATATTTCAAAAGCATCAGAGCGTCACACTGATTTCAGTCAGTTTTCTGAGATGACACGGCTTATAATGGTGATGTAAAAGAAAGAAGAGGTGCGCAGATGCAAGCTGTTAATATGCTGGGCTTATTGGCTGGAAGATCAGTGGCCCAGTTTGAGATGCAGTGCTGCCATGAAACAGGATGAGCTCCTGTTAATTTGCCTCAGCTCCTGCCAACCTAGCAGTTTGAAAGCATGCAAATGCAAGGCCTAGTTTGGTAGGAAAGGTAACAGTGTCTGTGCACCTTTAGCATCTAGTCATACTGGCCAAATGACCACAGAAGCATCCTTGGATGAATGCTGGCTTTTCAGCTTGGAAACAGGAGAAGAGAACTGTACCCTAGTGTTGGTCACAACTGGCAGGGTAACTTCAGAATCAAGAGTAGAATTGGATTTCTACCAACTTAGAGACACACACAATGTTATTTGAGGCTCTAGACAATAGCATTGTTTTCATCTGTTGCAAAAGCTGCTGCTGATGAAATAAGAGACACGTATCCATTCGGCCATGAATGCTAGCATTAATTTATGTGGTTATTAGGATGGCCTCTTTTTCCCATGGCCTCTTTTTCCAAACTAGAATCACAACCTTGGGAGACTCAATCAGTAGTTGCCTGGCAGATATGTGGCTGCATTAACATGATAAAAGGAAATGGAAGAAGAGGAGGAATTTCAATCCCCTCCCCAGAAAAAAATCTATTAAAGCCTTAGTTTCCTTCATGAGGCCCTCTGGAAGCATGATGCTTAAAAGCAGACAATGCCATTTTCCACCATTTTGAGGTGGGGAACTTTCAAAGTGAAGTGTAAGTCCTGAAAGAGTCCTATCACACACATACCCAAAGCAACGAAGACTCTTTCAAACATGTCCCAACCACCTATGTGATGTTTCTCCATCCCCTTTGCTGCTCTCCGCTCTTTAAAAAAAAGCCTAGTGAGGCTCTTGGCTATAACAAGCTTGCCTACCTCTAACCACCTCTAAACTTTCCCATAATTATGAAGTCTATGGCTGTAGATATAAGAGAGAGAGAGATGCAAGCATACCCTCTTTTTCTTTCTGATTGTGCTTACTGTGTTTTATTTTGTTTCCCATCGCTGAGACAAGGAGAATGAATAAGGCAAAGATATTATTAGGCTTTCAACTCCCAGTTTATCAGCCCTAACCTAATCAAATCTATCCAATCTGTGTTTAAGGAAGCTGACAAATAACCATGTGCTTTTGCTATAGGTTACAGAATGCAGGACACGTGAAGAAATGCAGCTCAGATAACTCCACTATCATGGAAGGAAAAGGTGGCTGTGTGAGACTGACAAGGGAGGACAGGGGCAAGGACAAAGCAAATCCTGGGAAAAGGAGCTCTGAAAGGGACCACATTCAAGACTGCCACAGAAAGGGTGCCCAACCTTGGCAACTTTAAGAAGTGTGGACTTCGACTTCCAGAATTCCTCAGTCGGCTGTGCTGACTAAGGAATTCTGGGAGTTGAAATCTACACATCTTAAAGTTGCCAAGGTGGGGCACCTCTGTCCTG
>JANHZU010004781.1:276515-290390 GCA_032468055.1 Acrochordus granulatus
GAAGGCTGAGCATCGAAGAATTGATGCCTTTGAATTGTGGTGCTGGAGAAGACTCTTGAGGGTCCCTTGGATTGCAAAGAGATCAAATCAGTCAGTCCTACAGGAAATAAATCCTGACTGTTAATTGGAAGGATAGATATTAAAGATGAAGCTCAAATACTTTGGCTACCTAATATGAAGAGAGAACTCTTCTTCTTGGAAACATGGGAAAAGATTGAAAGGAGAGGAGGACTGCAGAAGATGAGACAGTTAAATAGCATCATTAATGCAATGAATATGAATTTGAGCAAAGTCTGGGGGACAGTGGAGGACAGGGAGGCCTGGCATGCTGTGGTCCATGGGGTCACAAAGAGTCAGATACAACTTAGTGACTGAACAACAACAACATACATACATGTATACACACACACATGTATATAATATATTTATTTATATCAGTCCCAATTTGAAAGCCATATTTATTTATAGTTTATTGATTGCTTAAACAAATGTATATGTCTGCCTAACTCACTGACTCCGGGTGGCTTATAACATTAAAAATGCACAATATAAAAACCCATAACCCCCCATTGCAGAGAATGTTCGATCAGATAAGTCCAATAGAAGCCACAGAAATGGCTGCAAGGGCCTGATCAGAAGACAGCCCGTGCCTCTTGCTGATTCTAAAGCCCATCCAGAAGAGGGAAAACAAAGGACTTGGCAATCCCCTCCTCCTTTCCTGAGAACAAGCATTAGGAGAGGCCTCCTCAAAAGCCTGACTCTTTCCATTTAATCAGAGGATCAGCTCCCAGTGGGAGGGGTGGCAGGAATGAATGTACTTGAGTAGGGCTGCAAATCTCTTGAGATAAAGGCATTGCCGTAGCCTGCTGACGGTGGAGCTCTCGAAGTGGGTGGCTAGACTGGGAAGAAGCACTGACCTTCGTCCACACAAAGGGACTGGGAAGCTTCCAAATCCCAGCGATAAATCCAACTTAAAGAGGTGGCAGAGATCTCTACACATCTCAGATTTAGAAAAGTGATTTCCTGTGTCCGTTGTTCGAATGTAAACATTGTCTTCCACTTTCGTTAAATATATTTGCCCCTGATGAGGGTAGTATAAGTGTATTTAGTGTCTTTGAAAGAGAGACTTGAATTGTTCCAAGGTGGAGAAGCAGAAAAGGTCCCATCTAAAGTATGGCTTGGTGTTTGAAATAATCAGGCAGTTAGATACTTCTTCTTCGAGGCAACTCAACTAATGTTAAAATATGATCCCAGTATTTATTTCAGTAGCTTACATTTTTCCACACATTCTTATTTACTGGATTATTGTCTTCAATAAATAAAACTCAGTGTGACAAAAAAAATTGATCTAGAATACAGAATTAAGAAAATATAAGTCTTCTGGGGGAAGAAAAAGGGAGGGAGGTCGTGAGTTCTAGTCCTGCCTTAGCCATGAAAGCCAGCTGGGTGACTTGGGCCAGTCATTCTCTCGCAGCCCAGCCCACCTCACAGGGTTGCTGTTGTGGGGAAAATAGGAGGAGGAAGGTGTGTTAAATATGTTTGCTGCCTTGAGTTGTTTATAAAAATAATAAAGGGGATATAAATATATATATAAATACAATAAGAAAAAAAAGACATGCTTCTTTCTTAACTGTCTTTAGAAGGCTCCAGAGGAAATCCTTCAGAACAAAGTTCTCTTCCACTCACCTTAGACCGGGAAGTCCAAGTAACTGGAGAAAAATCTGTTTACATACAGAAAGGTAAAGTTTTCTCCTTTCGGTTGTGTCAAACTCTAAGGGGTGGTTGCTCATCTCCGTTTCATAGCTGAAGAGCCAGCGTAGTCCAAATATGCTTCCGTAGCCATGTGGCTGACATGACTATACTGAGGTGCACTTCCCAACTTACACAGTATTGTACCTATTTATCTATTTGCATTTTGCATGCTATCAGACTGCTAGGTTGGCAGGAGCTGGGGCAAATAACAGGAGCTCACCCCATTACTCAGCACCTGGGTCTCAAACTGAGGCTGCTGACCTGGCCAACAAGCCCAGATTCTTAACCACGAGGCCACCGCGCCCCATGTTTGCATACATACCTGAGGGGAAAAAACTGACAACAGAGTAATCTGAAGTGGCGAAGAAAAGACTCAAAGGAGATGTGATAGCTGTCTTCAAGTATTCGAAAGACTGTCATGTAAAAGAGGAGGGAGAGTTGTTCAATTTTGTTCCAGAAGACAGGAGAAAAAACAGTGGGTTTAAATGACTAAGAAATAGAATTCCATCAGACAGCAGGAGAAATTTCCTGTGAACAACATCTGCTCAACAATGAAGCAGACTGAATTGGGACTTGGGGATTCTGCTTTTGTCAGAAGTGTTGAAACAGAGTGGATGTCCACCTGTCAGTAATACTTCAGTAGTAAATTCCTGATCGGGACAGGGTGTTGGGCTAGATGCTCTTCCAGGTCATTTCCACCCTTAGATTCTTTTATTCCAAATTGCCACATCTAAATCAGACATCTCAGATGTCTGGCTACCAAAACAGGTGGCATTAATTATATTTTTGCAGCCAACATACAGATTTTTTAAAAAATGCACACCGCCAGGCATAGTGCTGATCATTATTCAGAAGTTCAGCAGATGGAACAGAAACATTAATCCTTTACTTACTTAGTATGCTCTTGTTGAAAATCCTTTAGCTCCATCTAATACATGACGGATACACAGTGCCATTGAACTCGATTGGGGGTTGCAGTGGAGATCAGCCAGGGATTTTCTTCCAATATAAATTCCTTAAAGGAAGGATTTCTTTAAGGCCTATTGAGAAGAAAAATCACCATTCCACATCTCAATAATTGTCAGTTCTCTCATTTTACTCTGGAAATGAAAGCAAATACGTATTTGCCATGTTTAAAAGTTACAATATTATAAGTCAAAGCCCTGGTTCAATCTGGGGAATTAATTTGCTAATCCCATGGCTAAAATATGCCCCAGATTTTGCTTGATTTTCTTAAAAGAAAATACTGTGACAACTTCACCAATGTCAGGACTAGAAGCAGCATGTTTGCATTGTCAGTTGAAGATTAGGCTCCTATCCACTTCATTTAAAAAAGTCTGGGCAATGCACATTCTTCTTCAAGACGTGAAGACTGGTTAGCCCTCACAGAATGAAAGTAAGAGCCTCCAACAAAAGGGTTATGGAATGGAAAATTAGTGTGTGTGTGTGTATGTGTGGCATAGCTTAGCTTTGTTCACCATATGGCTATTCTGCTCTCTGGAAGCAGTTGTTCAATGCACTCAGCCTCCAAGACTTACAGACTGAAACACAAATGTCCCAATGGTGTACGTGGTGGCATGCAGTCACAGCTAACAGAATCTTTAACTACATGATCTGAAAAAAAGTCTACATTTCTGTAATAAAAACATTGTAGGATAGATAGTAATTTAATGATAGTACAATATACTTTCAAGAGAAGCTTAACTTTGGGAAAATGCTATGTGTGAGCTATGTGCATGAAAAGAGTCCTTGACATTAAGCTCCATCCCTGGTGATTACATAGACTTTTGGGCATCAGTGTAGTGGCAGTTTGTCACTACTATTTTCAGTCAATCCTGAGATTTATTGATGGTCTTCGATCCAGGTATTAACCAGGTTTGACACTGCTTAGCTTTTCTAAAGATCAGCTGAGGTCAACTAGGCACCGCCACCTGCTGTTGCTGTGTCCAAAAAGAAAAAAAGTGTCCACTGCCCAGCAACTGCTCTGATCGTGTAAACAGATTCCAGAGAATCCCACAGTCCCAAAGCAGTTTCAACATAGTGGGTGCATACACACACACATGCTTCAGAAGATGTGGCATACCTTACAGAGCAAAGCTTCAGGAACACTCCTGTCTTCATCTCCCCAAAACCCCTCATGAACTCACAAGATCAGTTTCCTGAAACTTTGGTAAATTAAGTTCTTGGCCAGTTGTAACTTTTCCTCACAGCAGTTTTGCAAGAAAATATAATCTAAATGATGGTGTCCCTCCAATGCCTGGATATATTGGAAACTACAACCAGTTCTAGAGAGACTTTGGCTTGCAGTTGATTTCCCCACTCCTTTCTGAATTCCTAGGGCATTTTGATTTATTTTACTTATATTACTTACTAGATAACAATGATAATTCTAGATCCTTAAATGTTGCTATTTTTTGTTATACTGTCTGAAAACTTTACTATGAATCAGCTCCAACCCCCTGATTAATACAGCCTCTGCTTGATTACATACAGTGATGGGGAATCCATTATTTCTCTGGAGTAAGTGGTTGCATAGTCAATTTGCTCTTATTATAAAGTTTCAGTCACAATTTGACTTCCTGTAACTTAAATCCATTATTGTAAATCCCTAATTGTGCCCTCTGAAAAAATGGAGAACACCATCTTTACACAAGTACTTACACAGTACATAAGTACTATGTGCAAACCGGTAACATACAGACTTTATGTGCATGTGGAACTTGGCATCTGCCTTTGCAAAATGTCATTTTACAGTTCTATTTGTCAGTATGAAGGAAAGAAGAGACAACAAGAATCAATGGCAAATCCAGCTAACTGCACCTACATGCAATCCAGCAGGAGCCCCAGTACCCTAACCCAAGGACTGAGAACACAGCCATGTCTTTAAGTCTCCAAGCTGCCTGTAAGGCAGGAGCCACACGGACATCATTTTTAATTTTTATTTATTTATTATTAAAATTATATACCTCCCATCTCACTGTTTGGCGCAACTCTAGGCTAATTTTATTTTTGACTTCTAGGAAATTAGTTCTCCCATCTCATTTTGCATCACCTGCAAATACAGTATATTAAATATTCTTTTTTTCTCTGCATCCAAGAGAGTAATAAAAGTCCTGAAAATTCTAGGCTCCAGAATGAATTTCTGGACAGCCCATAATGGTTTATTGTAGTTGAGAAACCATAGATGGGTCCTCCTTGAGTATGATTTTTGAATCAGCTGTATACCTGGTCCATACTTTGCTACTAAATGTCATGGGATATTTTGTCAAATGAAACTGAAATCAAAGTATACATCATATCATTCCACAATACATTAAGGAAGTGACTCAAATAAACTAAGAGAATGTCAGTCTGACATGATTTGTTCTGGACATATCTGTGCTAATTTGTGATCATTCTGAGATTATTTCAGATCAATTTCATTATGATCTATTGTGGAATCTTTCCAAGTACTGATGTCAGACCAATTAATCTGAAAGTCCCTAGATCCCCCCATTTTTCCCTAGGAAAGCAGGAACAATACTTGTTCTTCCTTTGTAATGTTACCCATTTTCCAGGATGTCTCACAAATAACACATAAAGGTTCAGTTAGGTCACCTGCAAGTTCCTTTAGAATACAATAATTCTAGGATCCACAGTTGTCCGAAGAAATGCATATTCTATTCTTGGAGTAGACAGAGCCAAAATAAGAACTGAATAGCTCATTTTTCCTTTGTTACTTGTTAGAATTTTGCCAGCTTCCCTGAGCAGCAGCTGCTGTGATTTTGTCCTTTTCCTTTTATTAGAAGTCCGTGGCATTGTTCACCAGCCTCAATTTATTCTGAGCCTCAGCTTTCCTGAAATTCTCCCTATAGTTCTAGCCAACTCTTTGGTTTCAGGTGTTTACTAAGCTTTTTGTATAGCTTCTTCTGATGTCTGCCATTTCCCCCACTCCCGAAATTGGATTGTTTGCTCAGGTACTCCTTTCTAACAAACTGTGACCCATCTTGAGTTCTTATTTCCGTTAGTTTTTTCTGCTCTGAAATCCTGCTCAACATCATTTTAACATCTTTGAAAAAAAAAAAGAAATGGTTTTGACTGCACTCAGTTATAGCTTTCCTTTAAAAAAAATCTCAGTATTACATGGTTGCTTTCAATTCAGTGGTTTTTTTTCAATTAGTGGGTTTAATTACTGTCAATCTATCCCTGAGATGGCACAGAATGCTGGCATAAAATTTGCTATCCCCATTGCCTATCCTATCCTGGGAAATATTTATGTATTATTTTTATTATTTATTAAAGTACATCCCACCTTTATGATTATTATAAATATCTCAAGGTGGCAAATATACCTAATACTCTTTCCCCTTCTTATTATCTCACAACAGAAATCCTGTGAGGTGAATTGGGCTGACTCATGGATAAGGCAGAACTAGAACTCCCAGTCTTCCAGGTTCTAGGTGGTGCTTTAGCCATTAGGCCTCTTTTGGTCTAGTAGAATTCTGGAAAAATCTGGGGGAGGAATTAAGGTGAGGGCTGTCAAAGTTTTAACAGAATTTATGGAATGGAGGGAGAAAGATGTGGGTACAGAAGCTGGTTGTGCACAGAACCAACACAAAATATGCAAATATAAAGAATGATTTAAGATGACCAGTTCAAGTTATACAGTTAATACTTCAACATGAGTAAAGGTTTCCCCTGCCAGTCATGTCTGACTCTAGGGAGCAGGGCTCATCTCCATTTCATTGCCAAAGAGCCAGCATGTCTGAAGACACTTCCATGGTCACAAGGCTGGCATGACGATACACCAAGGCGCAAGGAACACTGTTACCTTCCCATCAAAGGTGGTACCTATTTATCTACTTGCATTTCTACATGCTTTCGAACTGCTGGATTGGCAGGAGCTGCGGCAAGTAATGGGAGCTCACATCGTTACGCAGTGGCACTTCCAGCTGACAAGCTTAACCACTCAGCCACTGCGTCCCCTTGTCAGAAGACTGCCTGTGAGGAAATAATACAAAATGTTACTTGAGGCTTGTTTGATTAGAGGTAAAATAATAAGTACCTTCATGAAAGTTTGAAAACTCTTCATGAACTTTTTGCTGAAAACAGTTAAGAATGAACTGGGCGATTTCTGCTTTTAAGTAAAAAAGGGTTGAGTATGGGAAGAGGGGAAATATGTATGAAATTTTAAAGGACAGTGAGAGAGAGAAAAAGCTTGTTTGTAACTGCTGTAAAGAAGATTAGAAGTTGTTTCTTTTTTCTAGTATATTTTTCTCTGTTCTTTTTTACTTTTCTGCACTTTGAACTTTGTTTTATATTTTGTCATGTTTCTTTTATTTATTTATTTTTCAATAAAAGTTATAAAAAATAAGAATGACGTGAAATAAAGAAACACATGGAAAAATACCAGGGCACATAATCTCAGAGAGAAGGCAAACCCTGCCACAATTCTGCAACTCCCTAAATCTTATGATGGAGGGGACTGACACTAGAAACTGAAACATGGTTAGCTGCTGAGGAGTCACCTGCTCCTAATAAAAATGTCAGGGAAGGACCTGTAATAATAAACCAGGGAAAGTGGCAAAATAGCACACAAATGTTTGACCCCTCTTCCCCAAAGAAAAAGTTGAGGTCTGCTTGCCTCCTCTCTACCTTGCTGAAAGCCTGGAGAGAAGATCATGTAAAAAACAAAGTAGGTGAGTTATAGTGAAATATAAGGAGGACCAATTTGGTGTAGTGGTTAAGATACCAGGCTACAAAGCCAGAAAATCTGAGTTCTAGTCTTGCCTTAGGCATAAAGCCAGCTGGGTGACCTTGGGGCAGTCACTCTCTGTCAGCTCAAGGAAGAAGTCAATGGCAAACTTTCTGAAAAACCTTGCCAAGAAAACTACTGTATAGGGACGAGCCCAAGCAGTTGCCAGGAGTCAACAATTAACTCAAATACCCAATATACAGGGTGAACCAAAAGCAGGTGGACAGTAAATGATAAGATCCTATCATTTACTGTCCACCTACTTTTGGTTCACCCTGAATATTGAGTAATAAATTCAGAATGTACAGCATTCGTAGACAAGATGCATACCATATTGCCCAACCCTCCCCAAACACTCCTTGGATCATACCCAGTACTCCTTATCTGACTTAGTCTCCAAAGTAATTGGTGGTGAAGAACAACAGATTTTACAGATGTTTAAGAGTGCAGAAATAAGAGAGAAAATACTACTTGTATAAAAGTTATACAAGTTAATGACTGTAGTTCAGTCCTAGTGAGGACAGGTGTACCTGTAAATTTTCCTTATTTATTAGTTTTGAGTTAATTATATATTATCACTTTGTGTTTCCTTTACCCTCTGAAAGAGAAAGTTGTCAGCAAAGCAAGTCAGGAATTTCCTGGTAAGATTGCCTTACGCTTGGCACAGATATCAGATAACTTTCCCCACCACTCCCACTTCATGCTTATTTGAAAGATCAGTGATTTATGTTTTGAAGATATCATTCACCTCTTAGCCATGGTGGGGTATTTGATATTAGACTCCAAAACAGTATTTTATTATCCCTCTATTTATTTTAATTCAGATGTTTCCTACATAATGCCAAATTCATTTACTTAAATTTCTCAACAAATATGAATATTTTAATATGTAATACAACTCTTCCTTTCTTTTTCCTCCCATCTGATCTATTGTTACACAAGATACTCCTTTCAGTGAAAATGAGCCATAGCACTGAATTCTCAAATTTGAAAAGTCTTTCCCAAAAGCTTCACATAAGCTCATGAGTGATAACATCCATCTCTGAGACAAGCACATGCCAATAACTGTTATCCTGAACTTTGAGCCTTATCATCACCTTCTGAAATGGAAGAAATTGAAGCCTTTGTAAAGCAGTAGATCAAATCCCATTTTAGTCAGGAGGGATTGTTGTTGATGGTACTGCAATCCACCAAGATGGCTAGAACAACCATTGGCCATTTACTCTTCTTGTTCTGTTTTCAGCTTAGTTCGGTCATAAGAGACAGCAAAGCATTCCTGGCCTCATAACCAGGCCTGAGAACAGATGCTGATAATCAAATAGATTAGAGTGGATTAAGATAGAGACAGTCTTGGTAAAAAGTAAAGTTTTCCCCTGCCAGTTGTGTCCAACACTGGGGTGTGTGTGCTCATCTCTGATTCACAGCTGAAGGAGCCAGCGCTTGTCCAAAGATGCTTTCATGTGGCAGGCATGACTATATATCAAGGTGCACGGAACGCTGTTACCTTCCCACCTCTTAAGCAAGTGCATTTGCTGGTGACAAATGGATGTGTTTGTGTTGTTTTCTTACAAATATAAAATAAAATTGGTCATTTTCCAGGACATTGTAGTAGAAGAGCAATATTAATCTGTAGTAGTTAGTTTGTATTAAGCCAAAAATCAGAACAACTTGAATTTTTTGCTATTACAGCCTGACAACTTTTCAGACTAACAAACTTTAGCTCACAAAAGCATGCCTTTTAATCAGATTTGTTAGCCTGAAGCAGTTTCACCAGATTCCTTCTGATTCTTTTGGCTTCCCAGTTTAACTTACAGGGATTTTCTGGAGATCTCCCATCCAAGCACTAATCAGATCTAGCCCTGCATAACTTTACAAAAATCCACCAGGGTAATAACCTTTCAAACAGGCTTCTTTTAGAATCATTATGATGTTTCCACTGATGCCATTCTGGTTATTTAAGTTCCCTTGAAAAACACAGGAAACTAATTTGGCTGAATCTAACAGGAGAAGTCACTCACAAGGGACCCTGACATGGATTGGTAAGAAGAGAGAGAGCTGAGAGAATAAGAAGAGAGTGAATATCCTGGAGAAATGGTATGGCATGAGAAGGAATATCAAGGATGAGGAAAGAAACGAGAAACAATGCTGGGGAGAGGAAGGAAGCCCAGAAGCTCAAGAAAAGGAATCTTGCATTTGAAGGTGCTTTTAAGTATAAACCCCTTTTGCTGGTGGAACTAGTACAGCATATGGTCAATGCTGCTGTCAAGTCCACTCAGAGATCCCAATTTCTTACCTATTGATAATATCCATGTCACTCGACTTGAGTGCAACAGGACTCATTTTCAATTTGGGCTTTCCAACCTCCAAGCCTCCATCCAGCATAAAATACAGTAGCTGTAAAATATTGTGGTCAAGGACTAGGCTCACCTAGCTAAACTATTTCTCCTCAAGATTAGTTTTTATGCCTCCAGACTCATGTTTATCCCAGGACCTTTCAAAGTGGACATTACAAGTAGCCCTGAAAGATTTCCACACTTGCTTACTTTCCTGTACAACCTCTTGCATCAGATCCCAACAGTTTTTGTAATCATCTTCCCATTGTGCTATTTAGCCTTAGGAGGCTTTGTCATTTTTCCACTTCAGATGTGTTGCTTCTTTTTGGGTGTGACCCATCTGTCAGCCCTGTATGGCTGAGATCCACAATAAAAGCCATCCTTCATTATTCCTGTTAAAATGAAAAAAGGCACATCCTGTCGCAGAGATAACACAGAGTCTCATCTGACTTCTTGGCAGGGCAGGAAATCCATAGGCTGCCTGAGCTGAAGGAAACCCCTGATGAAATATAGGAAGCTGGTCACATAACAGGAAATCTGAAAACACTTGCTGACATTCCAGAACAAGGAGTGCTAGGCTGCTTGCTTAGTCCCTAGAGTTGTTCTTTCGTCTAAGCCCACCAATAGCTTCTTAATCACCCACACAAAATTTCCTGATCCCACTGGAAACATCTTCATTTCAGGCAACTCAAAGACCTTACAGATCACTTTAAAATTACAGTGTATTTTTAAAGGGTTTTTTAAAAGCCTGATTACAATTTTGGACTGTGGAGAAATCCAAGACGAGTTTATTAATAAGCCACAATAGCAAAATTAATGTATTGTACTAAGCCATAAGTTAAGACTTCAAAATTACAATGACTGACTTCAGTGATACCCTAAACCAAAACTGAGCAAACTATCTTAAGGCTTGGTACAATGTGTGGACCTCCCAGAATGCTTTAAATATAGCCTTCTTCCTTACATTATAGAAGAGTTCAAATGCTCAGCTGCCTGCTTGTTAGGCTTAGTTTTCTTAGATATTGTCTAAACATTTTGGATCCAACAGTTTCATGGCAACTGGACTTTTTTGTTTAGTTTGAGACATTTCGCTGCTTGGAAGAAGTTACTTGGATAAGCAGTGAAAAGTCTTGAACCAAAAGAAGTCCAATTGCCGTGACTCAACCGCCAGATAATTCCCCCTGGATGACTGAGAATCTTCATTGACATCCAGTAGTTTCATAAATATCTGAAGATATATTAATAAATCTAAAGCCAACGCTGGAAATGTAGAAGTCTATACTGTATTTAGAAGCCATAAAATATCAAATTCACAAAGACCTTCTAAGTTGAGAATTATTTTTGTTCTCACAGCACCCCACCCTGCTGCTGCTCAGAGTAACAAGTGGCTTCCAGCAGCAAGGATCACAGAAGGTCTGATTACAAGAAAAGGGATGTCAGGGCAAAACAAACCTACAGATCAGGAGCAAGTGAGATTTGTCTAGTCACAAAAGCACTTTTTAATGGGAGCAATGCTGTCAAATTCCAGGCTGAGTTAGAGTCTTGTGAGACAACTGTAAACCTGTTGCTGAAAAATAGCCAAGCTGTTTGAACTGAATGTGATGCTTTAAAGCAGCCTCTCAAAGACTTCTTGAAACACACTGGAGAATTAGTCAGTGCTGGCCTGAATGTCCTGGTTGTTCTGTTAGAGAAATTTATTTTCCAGTAGTTTCCTGAAACCAGATATATTCTGTCTTTCACGTGGAAAGGAGTTTTAAGTTGTTGGATTTTGAAATAATGGGTAATTTTGTCTATAAGATGAATAACAATAGCCACACTGTTGAGACAACTAAATGCAAATCCAGAACATGGAGAGAATCAAGAGTGGAATTGGGATCATCTGGGATAATGATGAGATGATGATGATCAAGAGTGGCAATCCATAATCCCCTTAATCAGCAGTAGATCACCTAATCTACCTAATCAGCAGTAGATCAGGAAGTTTGAACATGGAGGTAAGAGAAGATCAGGATCTCATTATTTTGCCCCCTCCACCTCCACTTGCCCCATCTCCTTCCTGGTTGCTTCAGCCTTGGGGCAGGTATGCTGGCTATTTGTTGAGTGAAGCTTGCCAAAACAGCATGGCCAATGGCAAACTAGAGAGCAACAATTTTCTGTTTAAAACATTTTCAATTATTAAAAGTTGTCATGAGGACCTACTATAAGAAGAATTTGCTAGATTAGGCAGGGGCCATCTGGTAATTTCAGCTAAAAAAGATGGCAATAGCTCCTGCCGCATCCATGTTGTTGACCCCTGATCTGTCTATAGAGCCTTCAATTTTCCTCCTCCTTTCTCAAGAAATGGAGTTTCTACATAGCAATCATAGTTAAAACCTGGGGGGTTTGCCATAATGGATGTGAATGAGGAGGATTCTAGTACAACACATGTAGAAGGCAACAGATTTGTTGTTCAGTCACGCAGCCGTGTCCGACTCTTCGCAACCCCATGGACTGCATTACGCCAGGCCTCCCTGTCTTGCACTGCCTCTTGGAGTCTTCCCAAGCTCACACCCATCACACTGACTATGCTGTCCATCCATCCCATCCTCTGCAGTCCCCTTCTCCTCTTCCCTTCAATCCTTCCCAGCATCACAGTCTTTTCTCATGAGTCCTCCTTGCGCATTATGTGGCCAAAGTACTTGAGCTTCAACATCAATATCTGTCCCTCCAAAGAGCAATCAGGTTTGATTTGCTGTTTTTGCCAACACATTTAGAGGCAGCCAAATTTTGGAAAGCAGAACTAATGATTCTCTTAAATCAGACATAAAGATTTCTTCTGCCTTTTCTGTTCATATCCCATTTCAGAGTGTCATCACTTTCATACATTTGGATGGAGACTGTAATCATTACTGGCTTCGGCTCCTCTCATTATTAGCTCTTGAAGGAATTGTTGGATTCAGCCACTTCTTCCAGTTTCAGTACTAGTACAATAACAGTGACACACATTGCCATTTTGGGGTAAGGTAAGATCAAGTTGGAAGAAAGAACTGGGGGGCCAGGTATGAATCATATTCTGGTATTCTGATTTATTTAAAAAGGATGTTTTCCTTTGCCAGTGGTCATGGATTTTTCGACATTGCAAGAAACAGTGAAATTGTTGTCATGAATCTGATCAAAACAGAAAAACTATAGTCCCTCATGACTATAGCAGAAGTGCTCAAATTGTACCCCAAGATAGTGGGGTAGAAGATCCACCAAATCTAATTGGTGAATGATAATGTTCAGTGTGGCAGGAAGAACAAATTAATAAATGCATGGGCAGCATTAGACTCTTATACAGACCGATACAAGGAATTTGACTCTGATACAGAAGCTCTTAGTGTACTTGTAAAATAACAGTAAATAAAATAATTACCTAAATAAAATAAAATAAAATTTATATATTCAAATAGAAAAACATGCATCAAGAATGTGCAGCCAGTTGAAAAGGGAAAATAAAGGAAAAAATAGAATTAGAACCATAATCTATTGATCAATATCTATATAAATTAGACAGAACTTCCAGATTAATTTAAAATTTCTTACACTATAATAATCACTGTGTCCTGTCATACAACATGAGTTGAGTATTTAGCAGAATGATGGCAGGGGGGGAGTAATTGTTCCTGTCTCTGGTTGTTTTGGCATGCAGTAAGTAAATGCATAGGCAGCATTAAAGTAATAATATTTAATTATTTTCCATTAGTTTAACCTTAAGTCAGATCACTTAGGGCTGTGACATTGGTTTGTCTTTGGTTCATTTGCTTTTTGAAGTTGACCTCTGGGACATGTCTCGAATTTTGGTGTCCACTGGGGGAGAAGTGACATATCATCAATGCATCAATGCGCCATGTCATCAATACACCTATGGTGTCATTATGTAGTTAGGACTAACTGCAATTACCAAAGATAGTTAGTGCAAAGATGTCATGACACATGTGGCATCATTGTATATCATTGCAGCTTCTACCAAATGTCCAGCATTCAGACACTAAGTACAACTGTTGGCCTGAAGAAGCTTGTAGTCTTTAAAGGTTT
>JANHZU010004781.1:306402-317111 GCA_032468055.1 Acrochordus granulatus
TCTCCATCTTTGGCTGCAAAGAATATAATCAATCTGATTTCGGTATTGACCATCTGGTGATGTCTATGTGTAGAGTCACCTCTTGGGTTGTTGGAAAAGTGTATTTGTGATGACCAGCTTGTTCTCTTGACAAAATTATGTTTGCCTTTGCCCTCTTCATTTTGTGCTCCAAGGCCAAACTTGCCTATTATAAAGACTTCCTATTTTAGCATTCCAATCCCCTATGATGAAAAGGACATCTTTTTTTGGTGTGAATTCTAGGTGTTATAGGTATTTATAGAACTGGTGAACTTCAGCCTCTTTGACATAAGTGATTGAGTTGGATTATTGTGATGTTGAAGGGTTTGCCTTAGATTTGAACCAAGATCATTCTTTTGTTTTAGAGACTGTACCCCAATACTGCTTTTCCCAGTCTTTTATTGACTATGACGGCTACTCCATTTCTTCTCAGGGATTTTTGTCCACAGTGGTAGATATAGTGGTCATCTGAATTAAATTCACCCATACCTGCCCATTTTAGTTTACTGATTCCCAAGATATCTATGTTCAATCTTGCCATCTCAATTTTGACCACATCCAGCCTACCTTGATTCATAGATCTTATGTTCCAGGTTCCTATGCAATATTGTTGCACTGGACTTCCCTTTCACCTTCAGTCAAATTCACAACAGAGCTTCCTTTTGGCTTTAGCCCAGCCATTTCCCTCTTTCTGGATCTATTTGTAATTCCTTCTGATCTGAGAGGCTCATCTTCTGGTGTCCCTATATTTTAGCCTTTTGTTACTGTCCATGGAATTTTCTTGGCAAGGGTACTGAAGTGGGTTGCCATTTCCTTCTACAGTGGAGTCCTGTAACCCATTTTTCATTAGATGTCCAGGAACCCTAACAACATCTAGTGCAGTCCTTGTTAACCAAGATGACAACTGAGCTGGTATGGATTTCTGTAAATGATGTCTCATATTTTTATCGGAGGGAGACATTCTTTGTCTGGCTTCTCTGATGAGATCTGTCCAGTATGGTTTGTCTGGCATAGCTCTTATCTTCTTCGGAGCACACAAGTCCCCCAACACAGCAAGGAGGAAGCCACAACACATAACAAAAATTTTACCAGTTTTTAAATGCATTAGAGAGCCATTTGATGTAGTGTTTAAGGTACTGGGCTAGAAAGCAAGAGACCATGAATTCTAGTCCTGCTGTAGGTACAAAGCCAGCTAGGTGACCTTGGGGCACTTATTCTGATGCCTAGGAAGAAAGCAGTGGCAAACTATTTCTAAAACCTTGCCAAGCAAACTGTGGGGAGTAGTCCAGGCAGCTGCCAGGATTGAACACTTGACTTAGAGGCACAAAAAATGACACAACAGAGACTTGAACCTCAAAACCCAGTTTCTAATCCTTTATTGTCATTTTTATAACATCAGTCTGATGTCTCTGAAACTTTTGTTTTACATAGACCCAATAACTCTAGGAGAATGGATGGTCAATGTCTGCCAAGATTAGCAGGGTCATTAAAGTGGCAGTAGTGGCATTACTGGTAGAGCTGCCTAAGGGAACCAGAATTAACTTTTACTTACATCTCAAAAGGCCAAGGAGTAATGAAAAAGTTCATTACTATTGCTAATGGAATACTAACACTGATAATGTAAATTGGAGATTATCAGACCTCAAAGAAGCAGCTACTGATAAACAATATTGCTAAAATTATGCCCATTAGATCACAAAGAGTCAGCAGTAACTGAATTTCTGAACAACAGACAGAACCACAACTACAGACTTATTCTGGGACTTACAAATAATTTTATTGAAATTTAACAAAATTCCAACAAATGCACTTCAAGGCAGAGGAAATAAGTATTATACATGTTTGCCTTCAGGATTCCTTTCTGTATCCTACAAGAATAGAAAGGGTAGTGCTAGTGGGCTCAGTTCTACACAACCACACACTTGCACAGAAGAATTAAAATGAAAGAGCTTTTTGCGTATTCCAAACAGTGATATATATCAATATTTTTGTCTATATACCAACATCATCTGCTTTCCCAGTATTAGTATCCCATATAGTCTCTACAAACCCTCTTCTTCATCACAGATGGCATCTGCAAGAGGGGCAGGGCTGCTAGAAAGCAAGATGAAAGGGGTGACTGAATCCCAGTAGTCTAACTGCACAGTTGGAGACACAGTGGACAGGCAAGCCAGCCTTTGAGAGATGAAGAGATGTCAGCTGCCAATATTTCCCAGGGAGTCTACTGCAGCTTAGGAGATGTCAAGCTTGGCAGAAATAAGATCTCCTTTAAGAAAAGACCTATTTAGATGCCAATCAGAAAAAGAGTGGGAGCAAGTTGCTGCAAAAGTCACAAGAAAATGAAATCCAATACAACATAGTGTTGTCTGATCACAGGGCATTTGCTTGCTCAGAACAAAATAATCACTGAAAAAATGTAATCCAGGGATCCTAGAAAATGTAAATATGAGAAAGACTGTTACCAACAAGCCTTTCATTATCTCCCATGAATAAAATCTCACATATTGGGAAGTAAAATATTCCATTCTGAAGATACGTGACTCCAACACTGAGCAAACTGCTTCTTCTGACCTAGTTTTGAGGTAAGCTTCATGACAGACAGCCTTCCCTTCAATTACTCACAAAATAGCATTATTCAGCTCCTTGATGACAACCTATGATTCATTATGGACCATCATACTGAGATGGAATATTGTTGGCCAAGCAAGTTTGCAAACTATCAGCAGGATGTTCTTGATTCACTGCTAAGAAATTCCCTTCCTTAATAAAGATCAGAAATGTCAGATTCTGATTATCACACTACTAAAAGTGAATCAAAACACAGATATTGCTATGTAAGGGAGGAAAAATCAAGACTCAGCATTGGCTGATATGCCCTTTCTGGTCATAGGTAACTGTACAATTGTACATTCATAACCTGACATCCGCATGGCAAAGCAGTGGCAACCAAGGAAACAAATAGGAACAGCTATGCTCCAAATATCACTCCTACTATGTAACACAGACTTGCAGCTAAAAGGGCCAAAGATTCAAGAGAGTGAATAGGTCGACCTCGGTCACATTGCTATACACATTCCATGATTCCTCTATTTAGGCTTTTAATGATAAAAATGGTTTCTTTGCAGGGGCAGAGATGGCAAGATGTACAACATTAACTTATTTATATTATGATGCAATTGTGTATAAGCTGATTATACTGAATATTGAGGTAGCAATGCCTGAAGTGCTCAGAAAGGCAATGACACGCTCTGGGAAAGAAAATATGATGTGCAATGAACCTACCCACAGTCCAGTTTTAAAGCTTAATACAAATTCTGATGGGTGGGTAAAAAGGCAGGCAGGCAAGGATCTTTTGGCTGTACATTGCATATGAAAGCCTCTTCATAAGAGTGCCTTTACCCGGGTTTGTCTGATCGCATCTCAGCAGCAGGTAGCTCTACATCAGGAAAGCAAGAAGCCTGGGATGAAGAGGTAGGCATACTGCTTCAGTACTTGCTCAGCTCTCAGTACCATAGCAAAACATTTCACATTCATACATCAGGGAGAAGGGTAAGGCCCTTCAAAATAGAAAAGATATAACTTTCCTTTGAAGTGTGCTGCATTCTCCCCCATCAGACACTACTTGGTCCAATCCAAGGAGTCTGCCAAAGGAAGATCACAGGATTTTGTTATTATTTGCTGGCAGAGGGAGATGAAGAGAAAAATACATAGCCAAATTAGATGACAAACATCTTGACCAAAGTAGCCTTAGTAATGATAATATAACCTAACAGAGAGATGGAATCCTTTGGCTCTCCAGCAATCCCAGAGAACATGGCCAATGAACATGGCTGATGATGCTTGAAATTGCAATTCAGCAATATGTGGAGGACCACAGGTGGAGGCTCTCCATTTATAACATGGGAAACAAATAGGGGAACAAGTGATTCTACCACAAAAAGTGAGAAATAGTTCTTCTGATATGGGGCTCTCCTGAGGAGGTCTTGGACTATGAATTGCATTGGCTCCAGTTTTCAAAATCATGAGCCCTGCAGTCACTATAGTCTAGCATTTATTGGAGGACTCTATGCTATTTATTGGAGGACTCTATGCTATTTATTGGAGGACTCTAATGCTGCCTTGAAAGATAAATGCTTCCTAAAATGTAATATGTTTGGTGAGCTTTAACAGAAAAGCTTTATATCTAGATGCTATTTCATACCTTCAGTCCATCCTGCAAAGTTCAAAAAGACAAAGCCTGAAAATAAAGTAGTGCAATTCCCAAGGGAGATATAACAAAGAGAGGAAAACCCACTTGTTGGGTTTGTTTCCTGTGATCACTTCAAGAATGTTTCTGTTTTCAAGTTTATTAAGTGCAACATTACTCTATCTGCCTCCACAAAGATATACTACAGCATTAGTCTTTCAGCCTATGTTTATAAGGTAAGTGGGTGGGTGGATAAGGATGCATAAGTTTTCTGCTCACCTTTACTCATCTTGAAGAAATAAACTGAAATGTCACTGTCAACTTTTGTAAAGTTGACTGATGTTTTCACGCAGAAAATCTGCTCCCAAAAAAGTGCAAGTTGGCTCTCTGGTGTCAAGACACTTGACATCTGCTGCCACCTAAGCATCAATTAGCAGCTGATTAAAAAGGTTCTAGTGAAGGAAATTTTGAGTAGACTTCTAATCAAGGCCTGACTTCTCATCTGACACAGGTCCCACTAATATACATCCTTAGACAATATTATGCCCGATAGTCAGAGGTGTGCCCAGTGCTGTAGTTGGTGTCACTGCCTCCAAGCAGAGAAGCCATCAAAGTCTGTCTGTGCTCCCAATTCATCCTCTGCAGGGACATGTGGCTGCCTAGCATGGTTTACATGAGGTACAGCAAAACTAGGCAGATAGTAACCTTCTCTTAGCTCAGACCTCACAGATGATAACAGGGAAGTCCACATGAATCCGAGGGTGCTCCAGTTTCACCGTGCCCTGAAACAAAAAGGATACAATGTGAGTAAAATGTCACCAAACAGTTTCAAGAAGCAGGATACAATATTTTTACCCCTCAGACAGGTAAATACAGATTATGCTCATAACCAAAAAAATCTGAAAACAATAGAAAAGTAAGCAGGCTAACACACTGTTGGACTGAAGATGACCTAAAATAATCATTTATCTGCAGAAAGAGACTGAGGAAGAGGAGCAGAAAGTAACAAGACCCTTGAAATTTGCATCAAACAGTTTAATTCTATCACTAGAGGGAACAAACTGGTTGCAATCAAATTAGTACACAAAGAAATAGGAGACTGAATCCTTTGCAGCACAACATGCACTAGCTGAAGTTTCCCCCTGAGTTGTTTGACTAATGAATTATGTTGCAGAGCAAACAATAAGTATTGAAGATTAGGGAAGAGAATGATTATATGCCATCAAGTCATTTCTTGCTCCTCGAAATCACATAAAGAAAAGAGAATAAGACTAAAAATGTCATTAACAAAGAGGATTAATATTTCTTATCAGGGTTCAGCAAAACTAGCCCCAATCCTATACAGCTGCATTTATCATTTTTTAAAACTTCAAATGTTATCACTGTGTTGTTGTTCAGTTGTGCAGTTGTGCCCGACGTCATGACTCCATGGACTGCAGCACACCAGGCCTCCCTGTCCTGCACTGCCTCTCGGAGTCCAACCAAGCCCACTCCCATCACACTGACTATGCTATCTATCTATCTTATCCCCTGTCATCCCCTTCTCCTTTTGCCTTCAATTTTTCCCAGCATCATGGTCTTTTCTGATGAGTCCTCTTTTCATATTATGTGGCCAAAGTTTTGAGCTTCAGCCTTCCAGTGAGCAATCAGGGTTGATTTCCTGTAGGATTGACTGGTATGATCTCCTTGTAATCCAAGGGACTCCAAGAGTCTTCTCCAACATCACAATATGAAAGCATCGATTCTTTGGCACTCAGTCTTCCTTATGGTCCAACTCTCACAATCATACATTACTACTGGGAAAACCATAACTTTGACTATATGCTATCACTATAATCCTTGTCATTCTGTAATTCAGATGTTTTCAATCCAAGGAAGATGCCCAGTTTTTTTTAAAGAAAACAGGAAACCCATTTGAAAAAAGGCCAATAAATAATTGAATGATTTGCAATATCCCCACAATCTCACAATCAAAATTTGGGTGCTAAGACAGTTCAAGCATCCTGGGGTCATGTGATTGCATCTATGACCTTCTCAGTCAGCTTCCAACAAGCAAAGACAATGGAGAAAGATGGATTTACTTAACAACCATATGATTTGCTTTACTCATACAGTGATTCGCTCAACAACTTTAGCAAAAAAGTTGTAAAATTGGGCATGAGTCATTTAACAACTGCCTTGCTTAGCAATGGAAATTCTGGTCACAAATGTATTTGTAAATTGAGGACTACCTGTAATGGTTAAAGTGCTGGCCTAGAAACCAGGAGACTGAGCATGAAAACCAGCTGGATTGCTTTGGACCAGTCACACACGCTCACTACACTGTTGTAGGGAAACTAGAAGGAGGAAGGAGTATTGTATATATTCACCATTTGAGTTATTTATTAAAAACTCATACATTTTAATTTATTAAAAACTTTTTTTAAAAAAAGTATGCCATCACTATTGTAATACTATTTTTAAATCATAAATAGTAAGTCTCTGAAGTCCAAAATATCAAAGTGCTATTCAAAAGAACAAGAGTTTTTCAAAATGCTTGGTTTATATAGAGAGTATTAAAAAGAAAGCATTCATAGTTTCTGGGGGGAGAATTACTACTCTGACAGAACTTCAATGGATAGATCTAATACTGGATGAAGAGATGTCATTGCCAATTAACTACACATACCTCTGGGCATGCTAGCCAGAGGCCAGAGGGAAAATAAATCTCTTCTATGTGACATGGATCAATACAAGAAGTAGAGCAATGTTTGGACCAAGCAAAACCAAATCAAATTACAAAAAAGACACTGTATTATCAAAGATTATGCACTCTAGTGTAATCATTGCTTATTAATTAGAGAACCCCATTTATGTTCTCTGCTTTTAGTCGTTGGTATTTCATTTGGTTTAAAAAACAAACATGGAATATTTTAAACATCTGCTTATACTTAAAATTCTACTGTTTACCTTCAGAAATGAAGCATTTATTCCTTCAAACGAAACTGAAAGATTCACCCAATGTATCAACAATGTCAAAATTATAATGCTTCATTTTGAAGAAACATTTTAGATGTCAGATACAGCAAAAATCCCTGATGAGGAAGCAGACTGAAATAAGCTCCAAGCTCTCCAACTGCAGCAATTTCAAAATCTTTGCTGCCAAATTGAACACTGTTTCCTCAGAGGAAAGCTATCTTAAAGGCTCTATTTTCTTACAATAAATCCCATGTATCAACAATACAAAAGAGTTTACAAGTCCTACAAAGTCTAGAAACATAATCTAGTCTAGTTCTCTCTAATCTGGTGAAATATTAAATTAAGGTCTGGGAGCTTTTATCAAATGTGAAGATGACTAGATTAAAAAGGCTGCATCAAACTGTCTTATTTAGTGTTTTTGAGTCTTAGTTTGAATCCAAAACACAATAATAAATATTACCTGAGGTATCAGGTTCTTGTGAATTCTTTTGAGCTTGGCACGCTTCCTCCCATTCTTGGTGATTATTGTCTCCTCATAAAACTCATGGGCAAGATCACCATCCTCATCATAATACATAGAGCTGCAAAGAAATGAGAACATTCAGAAAATATCAACTAAGGACAAAATGATGAAGCAGTGCACAGATCTGTCATTAGGAGCTAGGGATTAGCATCTGCTGCTAATATAGTACATACTCATGGATTTTAACTGATGGACTGAGCTTCAAGAGAAGTCTCCTCTTTCATCTTAGTTATTAATAAATAAACCTTTAATGATTGTCATATAAAATGGTAATTCATTATCTGCATAAGTTTCATTAAACTAGAAAATGATTAAAAAGCATGTTATGAAAGTGATGCACAACTGTTGTTGCTTGTTCCAACTTGTAGAAGAATCTGTTTGAGAGTTCACCTGAAAAGGGAGACTTCTCTTGAAGCTCGGTCCATCAGTTAAAATCCATGAGTATATACTGTATATACATACATGTAAGTTACTTTTTCCAGTGAGTTTAAAAATATGTCTACTACATTTAAACAGTCTAATGTTTTGCCAAATCTAACTGCAGTCATTCCTCACTAACAATCTTGGATTCTGCAGTAAAACAACTTTCAGATAACTGAACATGTTTGTCTTTTTTTTCCCTATACTTGCATCTCCATATCAAAGTCCACTTGTATTTTGCCTTAATAATTAATGGAAGCAGAATGAATGAGAACTGGAGGAAGAAACAGAAGGATAAGTGGGAGCAGCCAAGCAAATATAAATGAGAAGTAAAATGCTACAGTCAGTTTCTTTTAACTCTCAGCCAGCCACTCAGCAACAACAAATTTCAGTCATTACTGAAAGAGTTGTGCATTTTGACAAGTTTAACTTAATCAACATTAATCAACAGGGTGCTCTGACAGACATGGCATTTTTTTCCAACACATAACATGTACTATAGAATTGGAAAGACCAGCAAATCTAACAGGTGACTCAGTGCAGAAATTCTAACTAAAGCATCCCTGACAGATAACTGTCCAGGAAACAGAACCAAGGAAAGGATGTTAGGAATCTTTGTGTTCAGCTTCACTATTAAGCCAATTTAACATCAGGAAGTTATTTGCAAAATTCAGCTCAGGAACTCCCTTTTCTGACTGTGATTTTAATCTCTTATTCTACTCTTTGGGATGATGAAGCACAGATCTTTTCTGCAGTATCTTCAGGTAAAAGTTCTACCATATTTCTCTTCCCTATTTCCAGCTATTTATTTGCAAAGCTAAATATTTCTGGATCTTCTCTGTCTATTGGTAAAATTTATTGTCCTCCAATTATCTTCACAGACAGCGAGCTACAATTATCTTGTAACAATATTCAAAATTAAACTGCTCTGTTCCTTTCTGCTCCACTGAACCTTCATGTGGGTACTTTTGATTATCCATATGAAGAACATTATATAGTTTGCAGAAAATAAACACTGAGGAAGCAAGGTCAATTCTTTAGCTGTTTGTTTCCTGGTTCCAGAATAGTTCTATCTTCTATCCTAGCAAAGTGAATTATTTATTTCTCCTGAGGCATTTCAAACAATGAAAGAGACTGACCATAGCTGCCCCTAGTGCTACTATTTCATCCTTGAGCAAACAAAAGTCTGGAAAACGTTCTAGTGATGCGGCAGATGGAAGGAAGAGGAGCAGATGACCAGTAACAAGATAGATGGATTCAGTAATACTGGCAACGAGCGCGCCACTGGGAGACCCGAAAGGCCGGGTTAGGGACAGAGCTCGCGGGCGACAGAGCCGTCCGCGAACGCGTGGCTCGGTCGTGCAAGGTTGCCCGAGGTAGGATCTCCGCAACGGCTCTGTCCAAGGCCCAGCTCGGGGCGTCCTTGGGTCACCCCGCAGACGGCGGCTGACGGAGGGGGAGGATGATCGAGCAGCTTCAGTGTTTTCCTCCCACCGCGAGGGACCGAAGTAGGAAAGGCATTGGGAGGAAAGCGCTCGCCGCCCTGCTTACTGTGGGTCCAGCGCTCGGCCGCCGCCAGCACAAGTCGCCCCGTCCTCCCGTTGCTGCCGAGGCCAACCCAGCTTCCCTCTTACCCGCGGCGGGTGAAGACGAAGGGGGTGGCCGAGCAGAGTCCCCGAGCTCGGGCCAGCGTCTGATCGCCGGCTGGCCTCTCGGAGCTCCCTGGCCCGCCCGAGCCAAAGAGCCAGAGGCCTCGAGACTTGGAGCCGCTGGTGCCCATGGCTCAGAGCGACAGCATGACCGCGACGCGAGGGACGAGCCACCCGACGTTCCCCGGAGGCCAGCGACGGGCCCTTCCCGCGCCGGAACGTCGCCCTCCCACAACGCAACTTCCGGCTCTGCCCACTCCGAAAGCCCACTCACGAGGGGGGTGCCTTGTTACGAGGGTTCATCACTGCTGCGATCGCAACTTCCGGTTCGATTCAGAACTGATAACCTCGTCCGCAGAGGGCCACGAATGGGAAGGAGGGAATAGAAAGTGGGTCGGAGAAGAGGAACCAGCTTCGACTTTGAAGACGTCGGTGTCCCGCCGTGCTTCCGCCCCCGAGCGAATTACCTCTTTGAAAGGCCGGCTGTGAGGATTTGATGCATAATTGTTCTAGCGGATAGTTGTTGTTCCGTCGCTCAGTCTGCCCGACTCTTCGCTCCCCGTGGACCGCGGCACGCCAGGCCTCCCTGTCCTGCACTGCCTCCCGGAGTCCGCCCAAACCCACGCCCGTCACACTGACTGTGCTGTCGAGCCACCTCCTCCTCTGCCGTCCCTTCTCCTTTAGCCTTCAGTCTTTCCCAGCATCACCGTCTTCTCACATGACTCCTCTCTTCGCTTTAGGTGGCCAAATAATTTGAGCTTCAGCTCCAGGATCTGTCCCTCCAATGAGCAATCAAGGTTGATTTCCTGTAGGATTGGCTGGTTTGATCTCCTTGCCTCCCAAGGAGTCTCAGAAGTCTCCTCCAGCACCACAGTTTGAAGGCATCACTTCTTCGATGCTCAGCCTTCCTTATGGTCCAGCTCTCACAGCCATACATTACGACTGGGAAAACCAT
>JANHZU010004781.1:343436-355797 GCA_032468055.1 Acrochordus granulatus
ATTATTCTAAGTATATAGTTTAGCCCTGTTGCCTGGTGTAAATTACAGCAGTTTGGCTTGTGTGGCTTCTTGATAGATGAAATCATTCATGCTGATCTTACTCTACTAATTACAATTCTTGTCAGCATTTGTGGCAAAAGTCTTGCTAAAGATCTTGGCTAAGTCATTAAGACTGTTGGTGGTGGTTACCATAGATTCATATTACTGATTTTATTTTTCTATTATATCCAAGTCAAAAGAATGAAGCTAGAATGAAAGTTGCAGGCCCTTCTACTTGCTCCAGGGCACTGCATTTTGAAATTTTGGAAGTAATAGAATCCATTTGAACAAATTCAAAAATATCCTTGGAAAATATTAGACATTGTCCTATTTTTGTTGTTTCCTGGGAATAGCATGTTAGAGAGATTTCAGAAGCAAATTATTAATACTTCTGGTATTTATCTTTTTCCTGCCTTGAAACTTAAATCTGCAGCTGTTTGTAATACCAGGAAGCAGAGGATTCCCATGTCCTCCTTCCCAATTCTGCATCTTTCCCTATATTTAATATTACAGCTTTTTAAATAGCTCAGAAGATAACACTGAATATAGGTCATAAAAGTTGCTTATTTATAATAATGCTTAAACTCCAGACTTTACAAATGTAGAAGCCAGTCTCCTTTTTGAGAAGTGAACAAAGAAAAGAACATGGTTTCACCCCAATTGTTAAGTTCTAGCTTCCTTGATCTTATTAACATCTTTATAACACATTTTCAAAACTTAATTTGTTAAACTGTATTGAAGAGATTTCAGGGACTGCTGTAATAAGATTAGACCAACAGTCTAATCATGACATTAACTTGCAGTCACCTTTCATTGGTGGGCACGGTGGCCTAGTGGTAAAGATGCTGGGCATGTTGACCAGAAGGTTGACAACCCGAGTTTGAGACCCAGGTGCTGCATAACGGGGTGAGCTCCCATTATTCATCCCAGCTCCTGCCAACCTAGCAATTCAAAAGCATGTAAAAAGGCAAACAGATCAATAGATATGCCCTAAATTAATAGGAAGATAACAGTGTTCCATGAGCCTTGGCATATAGTCATACTGGCCACATGACCACAGAAGCATCTTTGGATAATGCTGATTCTTCAGCTATGAAACTAAGATGAACACCACCCCAAGAGTCCGCTATGACTGGCAAGGGAAACTTTTACCTTTACCTTTTTTTGTAGCCTTTCATTTACAGATTGAATAATTTATCTTTTCATTATTTTAAACATTTGGAAGTAGCAATTGTGTTAGGTTTGGCTGGGTTGGTATTTCCAGATTAGTATGATTAAATTTGTGCCACAAGCTGTTATATAATTGAAGGTATTATTCAGTGAGGTAGCTTCTGCACTTCTCCTTTTTTTGACTGTTTCTCTGCCTAACTCATTGGTTTCAGAACTCATTCCTTTAAAATCTACGTATATAATCATTAATCCAGGTCATGTCTTATAGCAAAATTGCAAAAAAAATGCAAAACTTTCTCAAAAAGGCAACTGGATTCTTATTATTTGATATCATTGGAAAATATTTTGTCTCCTATTCAGGAGACTTTCTCAATTCAATGTGAAAGGAAAGAGGTTTCCTTTCAAGAGAAAGGACAATTACAAGAAGAGCAGTAGTGAAAGACTGATGTTGCAAAGGAATATACATATTATACCTGGCTGGTATTTTAAGAAGCTTCAACTCTTTGCTTCTCCCATTTATACACATTTATGTATGTAATGCTTTTCTTGTACAAGACAATATATGTATCAGTTTACACTAAGTTATGGTGCATGAAGGTTGGCATTTATTTTCAGCCAGGTATAATTCAACTATTTGCATACATGCAGGCATAGAGAGTTATTGCATTCCTCTGCAACATCAGGCTTTCACTTCTGCTCTTGTAATTGTGATTTCTCTGGGAAGGAAACCTCTTTCCTTTCACACAGAATTGAGAAAAATCTCCCAGACAGGAGACAAAACATTTTCTGATGTAATAATAAATAATAAAATAATAAAAGTCCAATTGCCTTTTTGAAAAAGCTTTGCATTTTTTTTGTAATTTTGCTATAGATTATTTTAAAGCCATGTTTTAAAGCATTTTTCTCCAACTTTATATTCTTTAAATTTGTTGGACTATATACTGAAGCATAGGCTTTGGAGAGGGATAAATGAGATTGAACAGCCAAAAGAGCTGAATTCTAAGCTTCATTCTAATCTCAGTAACACTGGGAAGAGAATTCACTCTTATTCTTCATTCTGAAAGACAAAGATAAAAAATCCATTCCCATCTATCCAAGTTCTATTTAATTTAGAACACCAATTACTACAGTATTACTTTTACTTTGGGAAAAATGCCTCTAAAACTGCAAAAGTTTCATTATATTCACAACTTGAACTGTAATCTCAAATGCTCAGAATTCGGTTTCTTAAGAAGATACAATCAGGTAACAGCACATATCTAATATTTCATGGTATTATTTTGTCTCAGAAAGCGGTTTTTCATTAAGACAAGGAACGACTAGCAATCAATTTCAAATTGAAGTAGTATCAGTGTTGTGAAGCTGTGTTTTTATTTCTACCCTTTGAACAGTCATAAGACATATTTTAACTTATCACTTATTGACTTTACAGTAGTCTTAAGTTTTAATTATTTTCAAACTTTTCCCCCTGAATTTTTATTCGCTCCCTTGACTTCTCAATTTAATAGGAAGATGAAATATAAATATCAACTCTGAATGTCTAGGAATAATAATTTAAAACTATGCACAACCGCAGTAAGAAATTTTTATTAATGAAAAAAAGAATCGTGACTCTCATTCTCTGTCAGAGATGAGGATGCCTCATCTCATGTTCTAAATACAGTGCTGTATCTTTTGCCACATGCGTATTATGAAAAGCAATCGCACTCTGAACAATTTCTGCCACTACAGTATTTTAAATGTGGGAGGAACTTTTCAGGAATAGGTAATAAGTAAGGTTCTGAAAATTTAAGCATTTTAAAGTTGTTGTGAAGAGTCAGATATTAACAACTGAACAATAACAAAGTTTGCTCTAAAGCCAGCTGAGCTAACAATTTTTCAACATAAATTTAACTGCTGGAATATTTTTCCCTCTTGTGGCATGCAGTTCATCAACCACTGCGAGTTAGTTAAAAACCTATTAATGAGACAATACATCTGATTTTTTGTTCCCAGCTTTCCTGGAATAAGGTATGTTTTCAGAATATATTATAGAAAAGTAAAATGGAACTTAATAAAGGAAAATATTTGTAACATGGATTATTATGACTTAAAGGATATTTCCTGACTGAAAACAATAATTGTTACTTACATAGATTATATCATTTGAAGACCTTGAGTTGGCTCATTATTGAACAATATATTGTTATCCCAGTTTTGTAAGTGTAAAGTTGAGCAAACAGGGTCAACCTGGAATATATCAAAAGTGTTTATTTAAAGAATGTAGTGATTGTCTTTAATCAGAGTAGGAAGGATTGGGGAAGAAGTAGTAGGCTATTTCAAGACCATCTTTCCTCAAATTCACAGAGATTTCAGATTTTATTTCAAAGCATTTAAATCTTGAACTATATAATGGAAGCATGGAGGAGAACATTGAAGATACAGGGAATGTAGAGAGAAAATATAATTCCAGAATACAATTTTAAGAGGCTTCTGTATGTCAAGATATAGAATTGCTGTTCTCAAAATCACAACTTTGGTTAGAAGAGAAAAGCTGGAAGGCTATGATTTTCAGAAAAAAATGGAATTAATTGTTTGTTACTAACTTGGAAATATTAAAAATACTGTAAATATGAAAACACTCTCCATTTAGAATTGTGCTCCATCCCTTGGGATTGCTTGTCTGATGTTATTAGTTCTATAGTACCACTAAAAACTGATAAAGAGCAGTTTGTTTATTTTTTATTAACAAAATGAGAAATAACAGTTTTCTCAGTAGCATGGAAAATATCATGTGCTATACCATCAATTGTGAAACCATATAACTCAGCAAACTGAAATTCTTAATTTACCACATCCTTTCCCTTCTCTTCCCTCACAGTTCTGATATGGGAGAAAAAAAATAAAACCAAATGCTTAATGTAATTCAGAAACTGTGGTGTAGTTGATAATGCTGTCTCTTGATCCTTGGCATCTCCACACACAACAATTTAAAATATTGTGATAGAGGATATGATTTGCAAATACTGAGCCTGTTCAGAGAATTTTATTTGTATTTAAGCTCTATTGATATAACTGGAATCAGTTAAGGGTAAACTATTACTCACCAATATGTATATAATCCTTATATATGTATATGTATATAATCCTTACAAATATGAAGTTATACAAGAGGAAATGTTGCATGAGTGGGTGATAATTGAAAAGGGCAAGAATTAAATATTCCTGGCCATTTTCTGATTCTAATCATCCCCTCCAGCTTTATATTTTAAAAAAAAACTATTAGGCTATAATATGTCTGCTTGTAATATATAAACAATGCATGCATTGTTTATTTAATTTCAAGAAGACAAGGAATTTTCTACACTAATTTCCAAAATATTAGGTCCTTAATCTAGAAAAGTAATGCAGTTGTGAAATTACTGGTCATACAATTACGTTTAAATTCTTCAGACTTGACATGTGTGTCAATTTGATTTCACAAGGTGGAAAGTAGAATATAGACTCTGAAAATGCTTAGTATTGACCTTCTTTTCCTAATGAAAAAAAAATAGTACAACAAAATCTGATTTTGACAGCATCCAACAGTGCAGAAGTAGATGTGCAAACAGCTTTGGAAGATTTATGTCTTCCAAGTTACCAGTACATTAAGACATTAGGCTTTTTTTCTCAAAATGACTGCAGACTATTTCCATTCTAAGAAGGAAGTCTTGCAAGTCAATTTCATTATCTTTGATGTTATTCACTGCTGCAGAAATACTAGTGAAATATATATGCTGTGGGAAATGTACCAAATGTGAGGCAAAATACAAACTAGACCTCAGAAGCTAAGGATTTTTGGATGACAGACAAAAAAACAGTCTTCATTTATAACAAATCCTAGTAAATTCAGAACTTCATATATTTGGAAGCAGATTCTCAATCACTACTGCTCTAGCCTTCAGCCTATTCTCATCTAAAATCTAGGATATATAAAAGATAGTGATATTCATAAGGGAGATAAATGATCTTAGAAATGGTTCATTACTAAGACTAGAATTTGAGAGTCATGTTCTTCTTTTCTAAGATATAGTTGGTTGAGATTTGAATGCTTTAAAAAACTTTGTGTGTATTATTTTATTAACCTGGTGACCTTTTTTTACTCTGTCATTCTAAATGTTGTCTATTTGTCAAATGATATTTTTTTCTGACCACCAGAATTACTTAATGGATGTTGACTTCTTCTTGTATTTTCTTCAGCGTGTCAGCAATCAAGTTGCAAGCTTTCTTGTGCTTTTGCCAGTGCTGTACTTGGCACTCCCTAAAGAGGAATAAAAAATGAAAAAATAGTAATGATGATGAACACTTAACACTCAGAATTTTTCTTTACTACTATGATAAAATTATTTAATTGTATTAATTACTTAATAATAAATTATTACATCTGGATTACAGCAATACATTCTACATGGGCTGCCCTTGAATATCACCAGGTGATATGCAGTGGTGTCATGGTGTTACTATGACTGCCCTTTCGCAGTGCCTGGAGGTTGTGAGGGCCTGGATGGGAGGCTACAGGCTTCGACTGAACCCTGGTAAGACTGAGTGGCCGTGGATGCATGGGACCTCCGGTTCTGAGGGTTTAACATCTTTTGTTCTGGATGGGGTGGCACTGCCCCAGACAGACCCAGTACAGAACTTGAGGATTCTCTAAGACTCACAACTCATCAGGAGCAGGGAGCAGTCGTGGCTAGGAGAGCCTTTGCACTACTTCATATTGTGTGCCAGTTACTGCCATACTTTGATCAGGTGTTCCTGCACTCGGTCACTCACGCCCTAGTCATCTCACACTTGGAGTACTGCAATATGTTCTACGTGGGGCTACCCTTGAAGAGTATCCAAAAACTACAGCTAGTACAGAGTGCAGCCACACAAACAATTCTTGGGGTCCCAAGGGCGACCTGCATCGCATCGCTGTTACATGAGCTTTAATGTTTGTTTCTGGGTACAATTCAAGATGCATCTTCATGATATGGGGCCAGGTTACTTAAGGGACCACCTCACCCCAATGGATTCAGCCCACCCCATCCATGCTGGCAATAAAGGCATACTACAGATCCTGTCAGCCAGATAATTTCAGCTGGTGGGAACAGAAGAAGGGCTTTTTCTTTCATGGCGCCCGCCATTTGGAACATCATCCCACCCGAGGTGAGATCAGCCACCACCATTTTGGCTTTTGAGAGAGGCCTGAAAACATGATCTGAAGATTGGCCTGGGGATTGGGTAGCCATGTGTTGTCTGTGAAGTGGCTACTAGATTGATGGTTTCACCTCCATTTTAGCCCCCTGCCATCTTGCATATGTTTTTACTTTTTCATCTTTATTTATCATGGTGTGTGTATATTTTTCTGCTGGTGTTTTATTGTAAGCTGCCCAAAGTGGCTTATAGCAAGTTGGGTGGCAAATAAATTTAATAAATAAATACACTTCAACTGGTCCAGAATTTAGCAGTGCACACAGTAATGGGGTCCTTAGGTTTGCCCATGTAACATCTCTGTTGTGCGAGTTACATTGGCTTTCAGTTTCTTTTGGGTGCAATTCAAAGTGCTAGTCATCACCTTTAAAGCCCTGTATGACATAGGGCCAGGCTATCTGTGGGACCATCTTTCCCTAGGAAATCTAACCATTCTACCAGGTCAGATTGAATGGGCATGCTCTTGGTCCCTTTCCCCAAGTATTGTCATCTGAAGGGAGCTAGGAAGGGTGCCTTTTCCATGGCAGCCTCCACCCTCTGGAACGTCTTGCCCCTTGAGGTTTGGCAGGCCTCCACCCTGTAAGGGTTGAAAGACCTAGCTTTCTCTGAACCTTCCAATCCAAGTGTTGGAGACAGATGATGGCATGTTAGCACAGGGTGGCACCAAGTTTTTGAGTTTTAATGTTTTATATTTTAGCTGACTGAATTTTGAACTTTTTAAAAATTATTTTGTATGTTCTTAAATTTTTGATTGGGAGCCATCTAGATAAGAGAGACAGCTATATAAATAAATAAACAAATAAGAATATGTAAGTCTGACTTCCTATTTGTTCCACATCCAAAATCAATGTAATAAAATATGGTTTTATTTTAACTTGGGAGATAAGTTAGATAATTATAATAAATATGTTATTAATAAGTGAAAAAATATTTCTACAAATATACATATGTGCACATTTATTTATAGTGCTCAAGCTAATGAAAAACTTGTACAAGATAAAGATAAGATTAGTTAAGGATTTAGGGCAACATGAAAAACTAGTGGTATTAAACTTACCGTTTGCAATACCATTCATTCCTACAACGGGAGCAACGTTTTGTGGCCTTAGAGCCACACATCCCACACTTGGGTTTATCTGGAATTAGGGCTTCCATTACATCCAGATTATAAATCTTTCCCCATCTGATTTAAGACAGAAAGCAGCCTTCAGAAACCAGATGTAATTGGAACAAATTATTCAGTGTTATCTACTATAGGAATGCAATTTTCACATTAACTTCATATTTAGAAAAGCATTACTGAATATAAGGGAACTGATACCAATAAAACTGAGTTCGGTACTCTTTGATGACAAAAGATTTTAGAACATACTCCACTTTGATTTTTAAAAATAATCATGAACCATTCATGTTATTATAAGACAAAGATATCACTAAAAACCATCTGTCAAAGAATTATTTACAGTTAGAATAATGAGCCAGAGTTGGTATATTTATTTTGCAGATATGGCTTCTGTCAGAAGTTGGGATATTCACTTTAAAGACCAAAACAAAGTGACCCATCCCCTGTTTAGAACAAGCAAATTCCTTTCTTGGAGAATCTTGTCATGAGCCATTATGCCTAAATAATATTCTAAAGATTCCACGTACCTGCCTCTTCTTACCTGTATTTATTTGGATAATGTAGAGGCTAAAATCCTGTTTGAATTCTTACGATAACCTGAGTTCAGAATTTGTAACAAATTTTAACAAACCTCAAGAAGAATTTAATAAAAGCTGCTTTCTGCATGACATGATTCTTTTATAAGTTATTCTTAGTACATGGACTAAAATTTTCTAATTTTACTATAAGACATTCAATTTAAATAACTAACCCCTAAACTTGAATTAGGCTTGTAAATCTTGTCAAATGGACTTTAATTTTTGATGGTAAGGTAAAGCTTTCAACTTCATTGTGAAGTCTTTATCAAAACCAATTAAAAATAGAAGAAGGGAGTCCATAGATGTAAAGAGACTTAACACTGTCCTCCATTGCTCTTCATTGCAGTCAGCTCCAATCTAGGAGCCTTCATAGTAATGAGGAAGGGGCAAGGTAAAACAGTCACAGACTGTTATGGTTTATGTTATGTTATGGTAAAACAGTCACAGACTCATATGGTCTTAAAGGAGCAGGCAGATGCATCATTCTCCTGTAGCAAACAATTGCAAAATGCTGGAAATAATGCATAAAGGTGCGGTGGTGCAGTGGATTAGTTCCGCCAGATATGTCATCCAGAAATGGCCAGCACTCTGGCAGGTTCGATCCGCAAGCTCCACATGACGGGGTAATCGCCTGTCACTTGCCTCAGCTCCTGCCTACCCAGCAGTTTGAAAGCACGTCAAAATTCAAGTAGATTAATGGGGACCTCCTTTGGAGGGAAAAATTGCTGGTCAGCAAATCGACGGAGGAGCGACTTGGCGCGACAGAACACTGAGAGTCAGCACAAAAAACTCTCCCATCTTGGAGGAGGAGCAGGAGTCTTGGAGGACGCCTTGGAAATGAACATCGCTGGCCAGCCGAGGGGAGCGGAGTAAAATAAAGAAAATGTATAATCACTAACCTTTGTAAGCCGCCAAGAGTCTTTGGAAATTGGCGGCATAGAAATATGATAGATGGATGGATGGATGGATGGATGGATAGATTGATAGATAGATAGATAGAAAGATAGATAGATAGATAATCCTCAGTCATCCAGGTACTAAAACAAATCTGGAAACTTGTAAATTTTGTCAATTTACCTTGCCCCTTCCTCTTTACCATGAAGGCTCCTGGATTGGAGCTGACTGCAATGAATTGGGATGGTGTTACGTCTATTTTACATCTATGGACTCCCTACTCCTATTTTTAATTGGTTTTGATAAAGACTTGGAAAGCTTAATCTTACAATCAAAAATTAAAGTCCAGTTGATAAGATTTATTTTAGGATCTGGATGACTGAGGATTCTTTACGCATTGAGTGAATTCGGAAAATGGAATTCTTATTTTTCAAACTGAATTTTCAGATTAGTTTATGTAGCTTGATAATTGTACTAATTATAATATTTGATAAAGGAAGAAGCTGAATATAAATGAGTCTTACCTACAAGCCTGGATTTTCAGCTCCTCTTCTGAGGGATTAAACATATTGTTTACCTGGTGCTTGGCAATTGCTTGCCATTTTCCAGAGTTTTTTTTTACAATTTGATCCCAGATTTCAGGAACCTGTTAAACAATAAAATAACAGAAGGCTTATTTCTTTCAAACATAGTACCAAAACTATTTTGAAATGCTGATGTTCATTAGACCACTAAGAGAAGAGATTATAAACCTTTAACTTAAAGAAAAAAAACCTACGATATATGTGGTCCAAAAAACCATATAAAGTGCCATTGAACAGACTTCTTGGGGAGCTATGGCAAACTCAAGTTGGCTTTGTGAAAGTGGAGCCAAAGAGCAAGGAACTGATAAGTCAAGTGATTCTTTGGGACCCCTCTGGATAAAGAAAGGATGGCAGGTCACCTGCATGTGCTCTGGATAGCTGCTCCTCATGAGGGAAATTGCAAAACAGCAGGTTTTGGCAGGTTTAATCACTGGGAGATGATGGGATTAGTTATTTTATTCCCAACCATCACACACACTTTTAAAGGATAATAAGTTCACAGTCTTCATTTTCTAATCACTTTGGGAAATTGCTCATTAACTACTTTTAAGCTATTAGAAATCTCTGAAATGGTGGGTGAGTCTGTCTTCAATCCTGACTGAAAGAAAATTTGAAAATTCAAGATAGGCACAGCGAGGTTCGGGGAGGGTGTGCAAGTGTACCTGAGGGTGTACAAAATGCAAGGAGGACATGAGAGTCAGGAAGAAGGTTCAAAGGAGGTGTGGTGAGGCTCAGGGAGGGTGTAAGAGGAAACACTGCTGTTTCAAAAAGGGCTATGCTACTGCTGAATAAACATAGCAGTACCATATGGAAAGCAAAGGACTATTCTGTAGGGAAGAAGAAAAAATTATTTTCATAATGATTGGCAGGACACCAAGGATGAGTTTATAGATGGTTGGAAAGCTTGTCTTCAAAATAAGCTAATAACTTCCTTAAAAACATGCAAGAAAACATGCCATTATAGCTGCTGGAATTTATTTTAGTTAAAGCAAAGTTTCATATTGCTAGAAGTTTAATAGCATCTATAATTAGAATCCTAGCCTGGCTTGGGAATAACTAATATTTGCTTTATTAAGGCTAAATGGTAGGAAATTTAACTAGAGAAAGTTTCACCATATACTTATAACAAATGGAAGTTTAAAAATTACATATATGTTTTATATTATGAAGCTGGGAAGGACTAGAAGCCTTCTCTGGTTTCACAGATTTAATTGGAGTGGTTGCAATGTTAGTGAAAATAACTTTGGTTATACAGTCGTATAATAATGTTGGTAATACAATATAATACAATATTTTGGGAAAAAAATTTCACAAAACACATTTGCAAGTAAAATGACTAATATATCACCTTGTCTTATTTGTAAAAATAATGCAAATAAATAAATATCTAGAACCTATTACACAGTTTCCTATTACTATCCCAAACAGATAATGCAGCATTTCAGTGTGTCATCTCTTCAAGATAGTATGGGAAAGAGTATTCAGAAGAGATAGATGCTATTTTCTAGGACTGTAGAACATAAAAATAAGACAAAAGCAGTAATCTTGCATATACCTGCTCCAGTATGAGGTCCTTCTTTGGTGGAGCAGGATCTGTTATAGCAAGATGGCTCAGGAATTTCTGCAACTCCAAAAGACTGGGAAATTGGTCAACAAGAACATCGGTCAGGAAGGCACGAAGCTAAATGGAAAAGATGACAAAACTAAAATACTGTATATTGTAAAGCATTTTACACATGCATATTTTATATTTCAAAATCTGATTATAAAAATACTATGGAAACTTTAAACAATCTCTTCTGTGCATGACCCATTTCCCTGCCTCTAATCACCAATTCACTTTTTACTGTTTTCAGCAAAAAGCCCATAAAGGATTTCCAATCATTTATAAATGCACTTGTTGTCTTCTCCTTAATCAAACAAGACTATTTTGCCATCTTTGCAAATTCTGTCACTTCAGTGAATTATTTTGTTGTTCAGTCACTCCGTTGTGTCTGACACTTCACAACCCCATGGACCATAGTACACCAGGCCTCCCTATCCTGCACTGCCTCCTGGAGTCTGCCCAAATCCACACCCATCATACTGACAATACTACCTAACCATCTCATCCTCTGCTGTCTCCTTCTCCTTTTGCCTTCAATCTTCCCCAGCATCATGGTTTTTTCTAATAAGTCCTCTCTTTGCATTAAGTGGCCAAAGTATTTGAGCTTCAGCTTCAGTATCTGTCCCTCCAATGAGCAATCAGGATTGATTTCCTGTAGGACTGACAGGTTTGATCTCCTTGCCATCCAAGGACTCTCAAGAGTCTTCTCCAGAACCACAATTCAACGGCATCAATTCTTTGGCGCTCAGCCTTCCTAATGGTCCAACTCTCACAGCCATACATTACTACTAGAAAAGCATACTTTAACTATACGACCTTTGTCAGCAAGGTGATGTCTCTGCTTTTTAATTTGTTGCCTAGGTTTGCCATAGCTTTCCTCCCAAGGAGCAACCGTCTTTTAATTTTATGGCTACAGTCACTGTCTGCAATGATCTTGGAGCCAATAAAGTAAAATCTGTCACTGCTTCCATTTCTTCCCCTTCTATTTTCCAGAAAGTGATGGGACCAGATGACATGATCTTAGTTCTTTTAAAGTTGAGTTTTAAGCCAGTTTTTGCATTCTCCTCTTTCACCCTCACCAAGAGGCTCTTTAGTTCCTCTTCACTTTCTGCCATTAGAGTGGTATTGTCTGCATATCTGAGGTTGTTGATATTTC
>JANHZU010004781.1:355897-370538 GCA_032468055.1 Acrochordus granulatus
GCTTTTGCACTCTCCTCTTTCACCCTCATCAAGAGGCTCTTTAGCTCCTCTTCACTTTCTGCCATTAGAGTGGAATCGTCTGCACATCTGAGGTTGTTGATATTTCTCCTGGCAATCTTAATTCCAGCTGGTGATTCATCCAGCCTGGCCTTTCGCATGATGTACTCTGCATATAAGTTAAATAAGCAGGGTGACAATATACAGCCTTGCCGTGTTCCTTTCCCAATTTTGAACCAATCAGTTGTTCAAAGTCTGGTTCTATCTGTTGCTTCTTGACCCACATACAAGTTTCTCAGGAGACAGGTGAGGTGGTCTGGCACACCCATTTCTTTTAGAATTTGCCACAGTTTGTTGTGATCCACACAATCAAAGGATTTAGTGTAGTCAATGAAACAGTAGATATTTTTCTGGAACTCCTGTGCTTTCTCCATGATCCAGTGAATGTTAGCAATTTGATCTCTTGTTCTTCTGCCTCTTTGAAGCCCAGCTTGTACTTCTAGTAGTTCTTGGTTCACATACTGCTGAAACCTAGAATGTAGTATTTTGAGCATAACCTTGCTAGCATGCAAAATGAGTGCAAAGTTTGAACATTTTTGACATTGTGCTTATTTGGAATTGGAACGTGAACCAATCTTTTCCAATCCTGTGGCCATTGTTGAGTTTTCCAAATTTGTTGGTATATTGGGTGAAGCACTTTCATGGCATCATCTTTTAGGATTTTAAATCATTCAGCTGGAATGTTTCCTTAGCCCACTTGACTTCACACTCCAAGATGTCTGGGTCTAGGTCAGTGACTGCACCATCATGGTTATCAGGGGCATTTAGATCTTTCTTGCATAGGTCTTTTGTGTATTCTAGCCATCTCTTCTTAATCTCTTCTGTTTCTACTAGTTCCCTATCATTTTTGTCCTTTATCATGCTCATCTGCATGGAACATTTCCCTGGATATCTCCAATTTTCTTGAAAAGATCTCTATTTCCTCTATTTCTCTGCATTATTCCTTTAAGAAGGCCTTCTTATCTCTCCTTGCTATTCTCTGGAAATCTGCATTCAGCTGGGTGTATCTTTCCCTTTCTTCCTTGCTTTTTGTTTTCCTTTTTTTCTCAGCTATTTGTAAATCTCATCAGAAAGCCACTTAGCTTTCTTGCATTTATTTTACTTTGGGATATTTCCGTAGCTACCTCCTGTACAATGTTATGCACCTCCATCCATAATTCTTCAGACACTTTGTCTACCAGATCTAATTCCTTAAGTCTATTCCTCATCTCCAGTGTATATTCATAAGGGATATGATTGAGATCATACCTGAATGGCGAAGTGGTTTTCCTTACTTCCTACAACTGAAGCCTAAATTTTGCAATAAGAAGCTCATGATCTAAGCCACAGTCAGTTCCAGGTCTTGTTTTTACTGACTGCATAGAGCTTCTCCATCTTTGGCTGCAAAGACTGTAATCAATCTCATTTTGCTATTGACTATCTCGTGATTTCCATGTGTAGAGTCACTTCTTGGGTTGTTGGAAAAGAATGTTCGTTATGACCAGTATATTCTCTTAACAAAATTATGTTAGCTTTTGCCCTGCTTCATTTCATACTCCAAGGCCATACTTGCCTGTTATTCCAATTATCTTTTGACTTTCTACTTCAATATTCCAATCCCTAATGATGAAAAGGACATCTTTTTTTTGGTGTAAGTACTAGAAGGTGTTGTAGGCCTTCATAGAACCAGTCAACTTCAGCCTCTTTGGCACCAGTGGTTGGGGGACAGACTTGGATCACTTTGATGCTGAATGGTTTTCCTTGGATTCGAACCGAGATCATTCTATCATTTTAGACATTGTACCCCAGTACTGCTTTTCCCACTCTTTTATTGACTATGATGACTACTGCATTTCTTCTAAGGGATTCTTGTCCACAGTAGTAGATATTGTGTCATCTAAATTAAATTCATCCATTCCTGTCCATTTTAGTTCACTGATTCCCAAGATGTCTATGTTCAATCTTGTCATAGACCTTATATTCCAGGTTCCTATGCAATAGTGTTCTTTATGGCATTGAACTTTCCTCTCACCTCCAGACAGCTGAGCATCCTCTCAGCTAAACCCAGCCACTTCACTCATCCTGGAGCTATTTGTAATTGCCCTCTGCTCTGCCCCAGTAGCATACTAGTATCTTCTGACCTGAGGGTCTCATCTTCTGGTGTTCTATCTTTTAGCCTTTTGTTACCGTCCATGGGATTTACTTGGCAATGATACTGGAGTCGGTTGCCATTTCCTTCTCCAATTCATTTTGTACTCCAAGGCCAAATTTGCCTGTTATTTCAGTTATCCTTTAAAATGAATTATATGTGTATATTATACAAGGACTATATTGACAATGTTGATAGATCCCATTATCAGATATGTGAAGGGAATAAAGAGCTTTGGGATGCAATATATTAAAAATGTTCTATAGTTCTAAAACTAAAATGGTTTGTAACTGATCCATATTTACTAACTTTTTTTACAATATTACTGGGGCTTCAAGAAGACATGTCCCAAAAATGTACTTTCCCATCATTCTAACAATGTCCAGCCAATCAGGATGTGTGCCTTTCCACATCCTATATGCTCAAACTAATATAAAATACATATAAAATAACAATGTTTAAAGTATCAAATTAAAAATATCAAATACAAACTAATCAATAAGGAAATCACTGCTCCTACTATATGAACCTACTTCTAAAGCATACCTGGAAAGCATCAGAAACCCATCTGAATAGAAGATTTGACAGCAAGCAAATTGATAATAGAGACGCAGCTAGTCTGAGTGGTAGTTTAGCCCTATGAGCAACTACTTGATGGGAGGGGTTATCCTGATAAAATATTAAACATTCCCTTCCTGTTCCCTGCTGTACTGTTTAAACTAGAATAGAATATTCTAACTGTAAACATAGTAAGGAAAACATAAATGGTCTGCCCGTTTTGCAGTCCTATACCTTGAGGAGCTGGCTTTTGTTAAAGTTATTGAATTCGTACTTGCGCTGGGATTCTGGGCTAAGAAGCAGGTTATAAAGAGCAATCCACACTTGCCCATCCAATTTAGTCATTTTCATACGGTCTTCATGGGGAACTTCATACCATGAACCATTCTCAAATTTCTTCAATTTTCCTAGAGAAAAATATTAGAAAATATATGTTTTGGTATTAAAATACTTCTTAACTTTATTATATATATATAGATAGTCCTTGGTTTATGATTGCCATGTTTAGCAACTGTTCAAGCTTATGACAGTACTGAAAAAGTAGTGATATGACTAATTCTCAAACTCTCTTACAATACTTGCAGCATCGCCATGATCAAGTGATCCAACTTAGGCACTTTGCAACCAGCATGCATTTACAGAGATTACAGCATCCCTTGTTCATCTTATCGCAATTTGGGTACTTTACAACCGGTGTGCATTTATGACATTTGCAACATCCTGGGGGTCACGTGATTGTCGTTTGTTACTTTCACAGCCAGCTTCCCACAACCAAAGTCATTGGAAAAGCTGGCAGTCACATGATACAAGTTGCAGCCACATAATGTTATGCTTAACGACCACAGATGATTTGTTCATTGACCACAGCGGAACTGCCATGAGTCTGGCACAATCATGTTTAACTTAGTGTTAGTTAGCAACAGAGTTGTTGGTCCCAACTGCAGTCATTAAATGTGGTCTTCCTGTAATTATTTACATCATTTCTTGAAAGGTGAAGAAACTACTTTGAATAGAACACAATAGAATCCCTTCAGGAGAATGTATCACCAATACTTCTTTTCCCAGCTACACCTACCTCAGAATAGGGAAGAAATATATATTACAGGAGATAACTGATATTTGATTCCACCCCCTCTGTTAAAGGAAGGATTTAATATGTTTACATTAATTGCTCTTTGATACCAGTAGACATCCAGTTCTCTTATTTGTCCAGAACTTGGAATTTGAAGCCATAAAAGAATAGCCCTTGTCCTTAAGATGCAAATGAACTGCAGAAGCCTCTGATCTTCTATATTGCTGTAACCATTTGTAAAGCGCCTGTTTTGTTTCTCTAATGTAAAATGTGAAAAGCTTTATTACATTGTATGGCATAAATGACATGTTTATGTTTGGGTACTTTGTCCTTAGGATGGACTAGTTTGTGCTTTGAAGTGTTCATATATTTGAAGTGTACATGTATGTTATATTTATTGAAAATCCTCTTTTTTCTGATAATCCTGCAATATATAGAATGACCATGTTGCTACGTTTGTTGTATTCTTCCTTTATATCTGTTGTGGAAAGGTTCCTATTAGACCTTTTTGTGGCTTTGACAAAGAACCAAGTTGGATAGCCACGATTATTGAGACCTTTCATGATGAATTCGTTTTTTTTTTCTGATTATTTTACAGTATGTTGGAAAGCAAAACTTCAGCCTGGCGTTGTAAGGTTCTGATGACTCCCAGTTTGTGTTCCAATGGATGGTGGGAGTCAAAATCTAAATATTGATCTGTATGAGTGTACACTTCTTGTAAACTTCAATACTGCAGCTTCTGGTTTTTTTTTTTTGATGCTTATTGCACAGTCCAGAAAAGCCAAACAAGTATCTTTAACATCCTCCCATGTGAATTGGATGCTGCTGTCAATGCTGTGAAAGTTTCCAATTCATGTGTTTTGATTTTGACCCAGGTTATCATCCACATTATCTAAACAATGGGTGGGTAAGATTCTTGTGAAAGAGTTCAGTGCTTTGAATTCAAATTCTTCCATGTAGAGATTAGCCACAATAGGGGACAAGGTGAGTTCATTCAACAGCCATGTTTTTGTCTATTGAAAGAAGGCTGCCTTTTTTAAGAAAGTTTTTTTGCAATTTTGCTATATATCACAACCTGGATTAATGAGAATACAGACATATCTGGAGGAAATGATTAGAAAAAAATATAATTAAAAAAGACTTCTCCACTGAAAAGAAATTAAGTTTTCAGATATAACACAATCCTTTTGTTGACCTTTAGAAAAGTCTGAATCCTCATTAAGTTGGTCTTGGCAACTGCATTTAAATAGTTTGCTTTTTTGTGGGATGTTTTCAAGTTTAACAACAAGATTTCAAGCTAACAGCCCTGAAATTCAAGGTAATCCTCCATCTACATACAATACTAAGCAGGGTTGATCCATTTAACATCATGATTGGATAAGTACTGTTGTCATCTGCTGAGGCTTATTGAATCTTAAGAGTTCCCTCTCTGAGGGAGGTGGGCAGTTTAAAAATGTGAAAAATAAATAAAAATAGAGTTCATTTAAAATCAACATCTCTTACAAATTTAATTTTATTTTGAGATGCCCTTAATATTTATTGTGGTCAAATACCCTTCTCAAACCCACGGGGTTCTGTTTGCTTATAACATCAGGCTAACATATCAATTTATAATTAGATAGCTCTTGATTTACAATAATTTGTTTAACAACAGTTTGAAGTAACAACAACCTCAGAAAAAGTGACTTATGACCTGTCCTCAAAGTTCTGATCATCATACCGCTCTTGCAGTCATACAATTGCAATTTGGGCATTTGGCAACCAGCTCACATCTACTATAGCTACAATGTCTTGCAGTCATATGAACACAATTTGTGATCTTCCCAGCTGGTTTCTGACAAACAATCAGTTGGGGAAACTGGATTTGTTAATTATTGTGGTGATTTGCTTAATGACCACAGCAAAAGTGGTTGTAAAATTGGATCTGGACACATGATGACTTGCTTAACAACTACATTGCTTAGCAACTGAACTTCTGGTCCCAAATGTTGTTATATGTTGAGGACTACAGGTATATGGAAGGGAAATCCATCAGTAGGCACGACAACTTGTTGAATAACTCTCGTATTTGCTTCTTATTCTGTTTATCTTTTCATTTAGGCATTCCAGAGGCAAAATACTCATTATAGGTATGAAGAAAAAATATAGCTAAAGATAAATGCAAATAAATACAATGGAAACTATTGATACAGAGTTATTGGATAAAAAGAAACCTGCTGTGTGCATGCCTAAATACCCATATATAAACCGAATACTAATTAGATTTACTGAAATGAACATGCAATGCAATGAAGCATTAAAGTCCATAAGGTAAGGAAAGTAGTAGATGTTGGGCAGAGTCTTCCAAAAGTGATGGGAAATGATAGGGCAACACATTATTTAAAAGCAGCCTTTCAAAATATGTGAATTATCTCAGAAGCTTGTCTTTTTGAATAATTAAAGTAGCCATGTCTTTTTTTTAGACTCATGTAGCTTCCAGCTGTTTGCATTTGTGTATTATGCAAACACTTGGATACAGTGATAGCTAGGAACAGTGTCTAAAGGAGACAACTAACCTGTAAAAACCTGACTGCTTTAAAAATTAGAAAAGAAGGTTTGTATGTGCTCTCACTTGTTCCAAAACTTCATTGAAGGAGTTGCACAGCTTTAAAAAATAATCCACAAAGGGATATATTAGGCACACTGAAATACTGTACTATAGGCTGACAGAAACACGGAGGACAAATGGCATAAAACGGTATTGGAGTAGAGATGGGGTAGCCTAATCCAAATCTCAACATCCTAAACTATATCCACAAACAACCAAGAATTTAATCAATAGGTGCCCTGATAATCTTTTAGCCAATTGAAAAAGAGTATCAACAGAAAAGGTTAGATTTTTTGAATCCATTATTTCCTAATAAAGAATATGGAAATATTCACAACTTTACTTTGGTACACACAGAGAAAATGTCTTACATGCAATACAAACCTTCTTCATGGTTGGTCCATGGAGAATGTTCGACCAGCTGCACCAAAAGGCATGGAAAATTGTGAGTATTCAGCATCCTTGTCACAGCACTTACTGGCAAACTGATAAAGCATATGACAGAGAACAAGTGTATAGTGAAAATGTCTACTTCATGCGATGTAGCAGTTAACATTCCTCCTCAAGTTTAATAATGTCTCCATTACTGTACAATAATGTGACAGTACCCTAATCCAGTTAGACTCATATTAGGATACTTAAATAACATTTCAACAATTGAGAGGATGCACATGACAAAACATGAAGCTATGTTTTTTACTGAATGATCACAGGAATACTTCTTTTAATACTGTAGATTATATGCAAGAATTAATATCCCTGATCAATCGAAGCCTAAAAGATCACCTTTATAAAAATACCATTAAAACTTTTAAAGGTATTTTTCTACCAATGAAAATATATACACATTCAGTCCTTTGTCATATTAAATAGTAACAAATGATGTAGAAATTATATTCCCAGTTTTGGAAATGTCAAATGTTTATTTTAGGAATCACATCAAACTGTAAGATAATTTGGTAGATCATAGCATTTATTTTTTACAAATTAAAATATATGTATAGTACATCCTATTTCTGTAACATTTTTGGTCAATACCAGTACCATTGTCAAAACTAGAGAATTATAATAAAATTAAGACAACTAGATCAGACCATACCAAATCTTTAATATAAGGTTAAAAAAAGAAGTAAAATACAATAACACCATGCTATGAAAATCAAATTATGTTGGTTTATTAACAGTCCCACTTCCCACAAGAGCTGTGTAAGAACAGTATTCAGACAAGTACAATTGCACTACAGAAATGTGGAACATCAGAAAAAAGAAACAACTGCCGACACAACATCTTCCAACAAAATGGAACTGTGCCTGACTCCTCAAATCGCTATAGTGCAAACACAAGCTATGAAAACTATTGTACTTCAGAAACATCTCCAAAACAATCAGGACTATTACAACCTTATGGCATCCCCAAAAGCACACAAACCAACCAAAGCCCTCAAAAACAACTTAAATCAAAAGAATCATCTACAACATACAATGTAACAACTATAACAACCACTATGTAGGAGAGACAGACAGAAGACTAGCAGAGCACATTCATGAATCTCATCCGTCAGGAGACATGATAAAAACTCTTTACTCTCACAACACATGGACAGAGTCAACAATAATTACAGCTGGAAAACTGTGACCAAGCCATATCCAAAAACACTAGAAAATCCTTGGAAGCCTGGCATTCAGAGAAATCAGCTGTCAATCGGTGCATATTGACACACCATTCAAAAGAGACCAAAACACATCCTTTCCAGCAGCCAACATCTAGATTAGCAGAGATTAACCCTAGACAAACAATAAAGTAAAAAATAATATCCTAATCAACAAACTACCTAGGAGAAAATCATGCTTCCATCAACACTGACACGGCAAGTGACTGTATAAACAAGGAGCAAACCACATACTCATTTACTTCAATGATGTTAGTTATCTAATAATGTAATGAAAATGCCATAAGCAAACAACCAAGCTCAGAAGGTACCAAGGACTCCACTGTTCAATCCTGAGCTATATTCTATTCTATCAAAAAGGTTATCTTTCCCAAGTATCTTATTTCTTCTATGGAAAAACGTACCTCTCTATCATATCAGTAATGAAACGGAACACTGAAAGAGCCCTCAGTGAGATCTCAAACTCCATTACTTCAGCTTGCTTCTTTAATTCCTGAAAAGAGTAAAAATCATATAATACAATCATTCTAGATGGGAAATCTGAGGTTCCTTTTACGGGGAGGCTAGAAATTTTAAGGGCAGTTATGGCAGTGGCCTCCTAATTCTGAAATGCTTTTCCTAAAAAAAAATCTAGGGCCAATGCTGTTATTGTAAATCAATTTGCTTCCAAAATCTAAGTACCAAGGAGGTTGAATGTTAATCGGTTGATTGTTCTTTTCATTAAAGTTAAAGAACTACATGGTCTGATCTTGTTTGAGTTTATATGACTCTAAGCACATGCTTAGTTGTGAAAAAGTATGTGTTGCTAAAGAGTGAAAGAACCATGTAGTCTGGAGTATGATTTCCCAAGTGTGTTACTAAATGCTAAGCCCATGATAATTTTATAAGAAGAATTTAAAATGATGGATAAGTGAAAAAATAAGGAAGCAGGTGTAATAAATGGAACAATCACATTGTGGGGTGTGATGCAAACATAGAGAATATAGGGTTCTCTATCTTTAGATGGATTAGAGCCAGAAAAATGCCAAAGAGCAAGAATATAATCATGAATAAAGCTAAGAAACTGTATAAATACTTGAATGTTAACACATGAATACGTGAGGAAATAGACCCTAGTAAGAAGCCAGTCAGCTTAAACTGGTGGGAGATAAAGCACAAGCAGATAATCATCAAACTGTCAAATTGATGAAAGAGCACAATGTTACTCTTCTGTGCTAACAAATAGTGAAATTTCTGTGTACCCACAGGTCATCACAGAAGAAAGAAATTAAACTTTCCTTCTTGATGACCCAATATTTTGCAACTGCATTAAATTATCATGATGTCTTGAATTTTCTCTTTAACTAGAGTGGCTGCCTAGAAGCAAGAGATAATATCTTTCACCCACCTCCACTGATGAAGTATTGGCAAGATCCTCAGGCTGAAGTTTTTGTTCAAATGGTATTTTCCCACTGGCACTCTGAGCTGCTAACAGGGTCAGTTTCTTATGGGTATAATCTATTAAATCCAGAATGGTGTCCTCTGCTGATTCACAGATTTCCTATATAAAGAAAACAAGCTATATTTTGTGTAAACAACTTCCAAAATGAAGGCTAATGTCAAGATCACTTTGTTTTAATTCATCTCAATTGATAGTCTACTCATTGTTATCAGGAAAAATGCTTCTCAGTTAAACAATATTTGGCAATTATAATTTTGTATTTTATGTTTTAAGTATAATAAATTCCATTCCCAACTAAAATAGCTTTCTATCTGGCAGGTGTACAAAATGTTGTATTCACAAATACTTCATACTTCATCTGGTTTTTTATTGCTAAGAAATGGATTGTGGATTTAACCAAAAGCAGAGAAAAATGAAATTGTATTGATACAAAAAGCAATGATTTGAGAAAGATTTATAGGGTGATCATAATAATACAGAAAACAGCAAGAAGCTTGGACAGAGACAAATAAAAAGTTTGGGGATAAATCTTATCTTCCTTCTAGATTATCATAGGATTTAAACTGGTCAGCAAAAAGGAGAAAAGACAATGACTTGAAAACATTATTTAAAAGTTTCAAACTAGTCCAAGCAGCAGAACATGTTTGTTTCATCTTTTCTTACTCTCTTTATAAGGTACAAATATTAACATTCGTGCAATTTGTCAATTATGTGCCTTGAAATACTAATGTAATTATGAAATGAGTTGAGATAAGCTAGGCAGTTCTAAAAGGGAACATCTGACTCTTTATGGAAGGGGTGATCTTACTCTTTTGCATGACTAGAATAGCTCTTAGAGCTTTTTCTTGTTGAATAAGCTGAATGTTCACCATCCATTCTTAAGTTAACATGAAATGAAAATTGCTCTCCTCATTGCCAATTCCTGTATTTTCTCTAATGCTCTGTTTCCAAGTCATTGCAATCATCTGATTTCCCCTTGAAGGTAACAGATGACACATTTTACACATGTCAGGGCTGCTTTTGCTATATCAGAACCGTGGGGAAAAATATTATTTTAGTAGCAGCATAGGCATTTTAAACCTGCCTCGCTCACAGGCTGGAAATGGGATAAAGGAAATGGCAGAAAAAATAACATCTAGGGTATGTTTATGCCATGGCTTGGTGCAAAATAAGAAAGATGCTGAGTTTGAAATATGATTTCCAAACAAATGAAGGCCTGGCAATCAAGCGCCTGAGAGGAATTAGCTTATACTTCAGATCAGTTCAGATCAAGGTGATTCCAAAGGAGGCAAGTGTACATTCACAGTTTCCTTGATGTCAGAGCACCAAGTTAGGAAAATGAAAGGCAGTGTTAGTGAAAAAATAGACAAATTGTTCAGCTATAATTGGTTCTCCTTTTTATTAGATTTGCTTAGAGTTAATTTGGGACTCCAGAAATAAATTATATAAAATATTGCAAAATTTTTTCAGGAAACTGCATGTCTAAAACTCGTTTGTACAGGAATCCTTAGTCTATGAATTCTTCAGAAGAGGTTCTATATCATTGTGTAATAATTGAATATTTTCAGCACTAAAGATACAAATAGATGTTTTGCATTTAAGATTCAAATAGACATTTTAAAATCATTCTAGATGAAAATAAAGTACTAGCAGATGCACTTTTTACTAAAACTCTGTTTAAAATTAGAAGGAATGTGAGACATATACATATTATTAACTCTTTTTGGCATTCAAATTTTGTTTAGTTATAACATCTAACTAAGGGAATAGAAGGAAATATGTTTATATCAGTAGCTGTCTTCTAAATTGAAGTTCTAGTTCTTATTGCATTAAAAATTTAGCCAGATAATTACATAATAATAATTAATAATTATTTTATTTTATTTATTAATTTTAGAAACCATCCATTTCCCTCATAGGGTGCTTCTTCTGGAATGCTCTAAATTATGAACTGGAATTTTTATTTCAAAATATTTGCCTTGCCTACCTTGTGAAAAAATACTGTCTCCAAAAGATTAATAATTGAAGCTTCATGGCGCAGCTGAATCAAAGAGAAATACAAATATTATCATTCTAAGAAAATAAGGTAATATTGAATTCAAAATTAAAAATATATCTTTGTGCCATCTTGATGATAAATGTTCTCAGTAGTATTGAGCTAGAAACAATGAGAGAATCGACCATCTCACAACTATAGTTGAAGATGATATGAACAGTTATTTCTTTCCTCTCCTCTGTTACATTCAGAATTCTTCCCTTGTTGTGAGCTTGTTGCATTATCCAAACAGACTGTGTTGAATGTTATTTTATCTAAAACAAGCCATCCTGTATTATATATTGAAATCCAAAGCATAAACTGATTTTCTATTGTCTGAAGAGATGCTCTCCTTCAATTTTTCACAGCACTTGTTTTGATAACATTGTTATCTTTTCTGAAATTTAATGAAAATAATCTGCAAGATAATGTAGCATTGTTGATGTTTGTAAGATTTATACCCTTCTTCCTTTGCAGTGGACTCTTTCTTCCAATTTTTCACAATAAAAATTCCATGAGTTAAGTTCAATGGAGAGGAAAAAAAAAGAAAAGGCCCAAAGACATATAAACCTCCACAGCTAAAACTGTCTTGCCTTACTCTTAATCCAGTATCTTAATTCCCCTATCTCACTAGATTATCCTAACAGATAAATATATTACCAAATATTGTTTGATAAATAGATATTACAGAAAATTTTGAAATGTTCTAACAGCAAGTATTATACAAAGATCTGACTCAAAGTATCTTCTATACATACCACTAAATACAAGGGAAAGGTGCTTTTTGGTTTGAAATCCTTCAGTTTGCACAGGATAGGGAAGATCTTTTGCTTCCAGATGGCCACAGTGATTAATTCTTCAATGAGAGTTGGGATCTATGCAGAATGGATAATTTAAATATCCAGTTTTAAATATAAAGGTTGAGATAATAATAGGAAATATGTCAAACTGAGAAAGTTCTGTCTGATGGCTGGCTTTATAGCTATAAATTAAGTGAAGGCAGAATCCTTTCTCATTTTACTTTCATTTCTATACTTAGACAAGAAATATTATTTGTAATAATAATGGGAACATCTTTTGCTTTCTAAGGAATACATATCTACATTTCTCTTACATTCTCATCCTGCATGTATAGGTTTGCTTAGTCCTGATGCTTCCTCCAGTAGGTTTTAAACTTATTTGTACAGTCAAAATTATGTATTCCAGATTAGTTATGTTCTCATATTTTAACCATAAGGCTGTAGTTAAGCCAGGGAATTGATAAAGTGCTATTGAAATATACTGTTTCTATCCTGCCAATGAATTTATACAATTAGAGCAAAAGTATTACCAGTAAACGTGCTTATCCGATTATAATTAGGTTAACAGTTTACCCAGAAAGTAATTGTATAAAGTTACACATTTCTAAATATAAATATTGCCATGTATACCAAAAATCAAGGGGAGACATTTGGAGCCAAATCAAATTCATATTTATTGAGGTTAATGTAGCCATAATGTGTCATAATGGCTTTCTTGTGACTGAAAAGCTGAATTCATTATACCTTGGAATTATTCACCAGAAGCTCAGTAAGGAGCTGCTCATGGCCAGCAGAAGCATTCATTACAGCTTGCATGTTCAGTTTTTCAATGAACTCATGTTGCTGTAGCCATCTAGAAATTTGGAAAAGTAGTTAGCATTCAGTTATGTCTGACTAGTATATCAATATTTTCCTATAACCACTAGTACAACCAGTCTTACATAATATAAGCCATCCTGGCTGGCTGTTTTTTTTCCTGCCATTTTTTTTTAAAAAACATCTATTTACTTATCATAATTTATATGCCGCCAACCTCAAAAATGACTTTCAGTGACTTATAATAAAAGCATAAAATGACAATAAAACAAAATCATTAAAATTAATACAAATAAAAATAATATATATATCAGTGTAATCTGATTTTGAGAAATCTTAAAGTCCTTGGTTTACTAACATCAGAGATTATACAGTTTTTCAACTATGTTTTCCCAATTTTTCATTACTGACAATGATAATTTTTACAGATATTCTGGATCATTTTGGCAACTGTGTTATATCATTGTTTATATTTAGTTTTTTGTGATCTTGCACAAACTGGGTATATGATCTAGTGTTTTTCTGCTTTTTTGCACAATCCTCACTGAATCATTTTAATTACAACCTACTATGTACATTTCAATTCTAGAATTGACTGCATTAGTTCATATAATTTGCTCTTGTGCAGCCAAAACAAGCCTTCAATTTCTTTTTTTAATGTTCCAGCTGTAAGGCATTGCCAGATTTTATATTCATCCATTTTCCCCTCGATCTTTTGTTGTAGAAATTGACCGTGTAATACTTTTCCTCGCCAGTACTGTTTGTGTTTTTTTAAACATTATTTCAATATTCATGCTTTGTTTCCTGTATATTCAGTAGATTCAGTTTTTAACTTGAATCAATGCTTGTTCTTGCTGTCTTTTCACAATCAGCCAATGCATGCTTTTCTTCTTTAACTTCAGGTTTATTTGACTTGAAGTAAACCTCTGGCTTCATTTCTGTGAGAGAGGTATCCTCTTCCAATATCAGCACAGGATATAATGTATAGTGAATAATCATCAGTTTTCTTGTTTTTCAATCCAAACTGTCCAGTTCAGCTTCTGTCCAGTTAATAATTCCAGCAGTACATCATATCACAGGTAAGGCCCAGGTATTGATGGCTGTATTTCCACTGTTCAATGTTGTGTTTAGTAATTTTCTTACTCTTCGGATGTATTCTTTATAATTCACATTTTAAATTTATCCATGCTGTAAAATGCTCATCCTGAAGGTTCCTGATGATTTGACCATTCAGCATTTCAATTCCATTACTGCTTAAGATTTTACCCCAATTTATTGATACTGTAGCACATTTCTCTAAACCAAATTCCACTGCTTTTGTTGTTTTCAGTTGCGCAGTCACGTCCGACTCTTCGCGACCCCATGGACTACATTACGCCAGGCCCTCTGTCTTGCACTGTCTCCCAGAGTCTTCCCAAGCTCACACCCATCACACTGACTATGCTATCTATCCATCTCATCCTCTGCCGTCCCCTTC